>PVIH01014229.1:11674-27807 GCA_004025045.1 Sigmodon hispidus | reverse complement strand
GTCTGTTGTTATGTCTCCCTTTTCATTTCTGATTTTGTTGATTTGAACACTCTCTATATTTTTTGATTAGTTTGGCTAAGGGCTTACCTATCTTGTTAACTTTCTCTAAGAACCAACTCTTATATTCGTTGATTCTTTGTATTGTTCTTTTTGTTTCAATTGTATTGATTTCAGCTCTAAGTTTGATTACTTCCTGCTGTCTACTCCTTCTAGGTGAGCTTGCTTCTAATTGTTCTAAGGCTTTCAGCTGTGCTGTTAGGTCTCTAGTGTGGGATTTCTCTAGGTTTTTCATATAGGCATCTAGTGCTATGAATTTTCCTCTTAAGACTGCTTTCATTGTGTCCCAGAAGTTTGGATACGTTGTGGATTCATTTTCATTAAATTCTAGGAAGACTTTGATTTCTTTCTTAATTTCTTCCTTGACTCAGAGATGGTTCAGCTGAGTGATGTTTAGGGTTAGGGTTAGGGTGGTCAATTTTGGAGAAAGTTCCATGAGGAGCTGAGAAATATGTATATTCCTTTGCATTTGGGTGGAACTTCTGTAGATATCTATTAAATCCATTTGCATCATAACCTCTTTTAGACTCCTTATTTCTCCGTTGAGTCTCTGTCTGGTTGACCTACCTAGGGTTGAAGAAATAATGCTAAATCTCAAATCCTAAATCAATTTTCATATCCTAATAGTGGGAGACATCAATACCCCACTTTCACCCCTAGATAGGTCAACCAGACATAGACTCAACAGAGAAATAAGAAGTCTAACAGAGGTTATGATTCAAATGGATTTAATAGATATTTACAAAAGCTTCCACACATATTTGCAAATATGTATATGCAAAGGAATATACAATTTCCCAGCACCACATGGAACTTTCTCTAAAATTAATCAGATAGTTGGTCATAAAGCAAATATCAACAGATACAAAAATTTGGAAATAATCCCTTGTATCATATCTGACCACCAGGGCCTAAAGTTAGAATTCCACAACATCAAAAAATCTCAGAAAGTCTATCAATTCATGGAAACCACATCACTCAGCTGAACCACCAATGGGTCAAGGAAGAAATTAAGAAAGAAATCTAAGTATTTCTAGAATTTAACAAAAATGAATCCACAATGAATCCAAACTTGTGGACACAATGAAAGCAGTCTTAAGAGAAAGAGAAAGCCTACACTAGAGTACTACCAGCATAGCTGAAAGCCTTAGAACAATTAGAAGCAAACTCACCTAGAAGGAGTAGACAACAGGAAATAATCAATCTTAGAGCTGAAATCAATACAATTGAAACAAAAAGAATAATACAAAGAATCAATGAATCAAAGAGTTAGTTCTTTGAGAAAATCAACAAGATATGTAAGCCCTTATCCAAACGAATCAAAAAGCAGAGAGAGAATAGCCAAATCAGCAAAATCAGAAATAAAAAGGGGGACATAACAACAGACCCCCAGGATATCCAGAGAATTATCATGTCATACTTTGAAAATCTATATTCCACAAAAATGGAAAACCTAGAAGAAATGAACAGCTTTTTGGACAGGTACCATTTACCAAAATTAAATGAAGACTAGATTAATTACCTAAACAGACCTATAGCCCTAAAGGAAATTGAAACTGTCATTAAAAGCCTCCTAAGTAAAAAACAAGCCCAGGTCCAGATGGTTTCAGTGCAGAATTCTACCAGACATTCAAAGAAGAATTACTACCATTACAGACCAATTTCCGTCGTGAATATTGATACTAAAATACTCAACAAAATTTTGGCAAAACATATATAACAATATATAAAAAGTGTCATCCACCATAACCAAGTAGCCTTCATCCCGAAATGCAGGGATGGTTCAACATACAAAAAACTGTAAATGTCATCCATCATATAAACAAACTAAATGAAAAAAAAAAACCCACACAATCATATCCTTAGATGCTGAAAAAGCCTTTGACAAAATCCAACACTCCTTTATGACAAAAGCCCTGGAGAGATCAGGAATACAGGGAGAATATCTCAATATAAAAAAAGGTGATTTACAAGAAGCTGACAGCCAACATCAAACTTAATGGAGAAAATCTCAAAGCACCCCACTAAAATCAGGAACTAGACAAGGATGTCCTCTCTCCCCTTATCTATTCAATATAGTTCCCCAAGTCTTAGCTAAAGCAATAAGAGAGCGAAAGGAGATTAAGGGGATACAAATTGGAAAAGAAGAAGTGAAGCTATCTCTATTTGCAGATGATATGATTGTATACATAAGTGACCCACAGAATTCTACAAGGGAACTGCTACAGCTGGTAAACACCTTCAGCAATGTAGCAGGATACAAGATTAACTCAAAGAAATCAGTAGCCCTTCTATACACTAAAGATAGAAGAGCTGAAAAAGAAATAAGGAAAACATCACCTTTTATAATAGCTGCAAATAGCATTAAATACCTTGGAGTAACGATAACTAAAAAAGTAACAGATCTATTTGACAAAAACTTTAAATCACTGAAGAAAGAAATTGAGAGGATATCAGAAAATGGAAAGATCTCCTATTTCCTGGATAGGTAGGATCAACAGAGTAAAAATGGCAATTCTACTAAAAGCAATCTACAGATTCATTGCACTGCCCATCAAAATCCCAACACAATGTTTTAAGGACATTGAAAGAACAATGCTCAACTTCATTTGGAATAACAGGAAGCCAGGATTGCCAAAACAATTTTGCTCAACAAAAGAACATCAGGAGGCATCACCATCCTTGACTTCAAGTTACACTATAAAGCTACAGTAATAAAAACAGCCTGGTACTGGCATAAAAACAGACTTGTGGATCAATGGAGTTGAATTGAGAATCAGGGCATTAACCCAAAGACCTATGAATACCTGATCTTCAACAAAGTGGCCCAAAATATTCAATGAAAAAAGATAGTATCTTTAACAAATGGTGTGGGCATAGCTGGTTGATAGTGTGTAGAAAAATCCAAATAGATCCAAACCTGTCACCCTGCACAAAACTCAAATCCAATTGGATCGAAGACTTCAACATAAACCCAGCCACACTGAAATTGATAGAAAAGAAAGTGGGAAATTCCCTCCAACAAATTGGCACAGGAGACCACTTCCTAAATATAACATCAGTGGCACAGACACTAAGAACAACAGTCAATAAGTGGGACCTCCTTAAACTGAGAAGCTTCTGTAAAGCCAAGGACACTGTCAATAAGACAAAATGACAGCCTACAGAATGGGAAAAGATTTTCACCAACCTACAAGTGATAGAAATGGATCTCTAAAATATGTAAAGAACTCAGGAAACTAGAGCTCAGAACTTTGAATAACCCAATTAAAAAATGGGGCTCAGAAATAAAAGGAAATTCTTAGCAGAAGAATTATAAATGGATGAAAGTCACATGAGAAAGTGTTCAACTTCTTTAGCCATCAGAGAAATGCAATTCAAAACAACTTTGAGATACCACCTTATACCTGTCAGATTGGCTAAGATAAAAGACAGGGATGACAGCCTATGCTGGGGAGGTTGTGGAGCAGGGGGAACACTACTCCATTGTTGGTGGGAGTGTAAACTTGTTCAGCCACTCTGGAATGCAGTATGGTGGTTTCTCAGAAAACTGGAAATCAATCTCTCCAAGGGTCCAGCAATACCACTACTGGGTGTATACCCTAAAGATGCACATTCACACTCCAAAGGCATTAACTCAACTATGTTCATAGCAGCATTATTCGTTTTAGCAAGAACCTGGAAACAACCTACAGATTGTTTGTAGTAACATTCTGTGTCCTGACCCACGGGACTTCAACACGGGAGACGACCTATGAGAGAGAATGAAGGGAAGGGAGACACAAAGGAAGGCAGCAGGTCAAACGGGATTCTGATCGAGCTGCAGTTTTATTATGATTCTAAACATGCTTATATAGCAGAATATGGGGAGGGGGTAATCTTTAAACACCTGCAGGAAGCTGGCCAGGAGAGCAGGATATTTGCAGGGTAAAAGGGTGACTGGTCTTGCTTCAGGGGAGAGTTGCTAGGTAACCTAACCATAGAATATTCTTGCTATTCTATTCTTTAGAGCTACCTTTAAGGGAGGACTGCTATGTAACCTAGCCACAGAATGTTCCTCTTATTCTATTCTTTAGAGTTACTTCTCTGTTACTGTGAAGCAAACCAGAACATCTCTTTTACTTTGGGAAAAACATCTATTCTACCTGGGAGAACATCTGTTTTACTTGGGAGAATTTCTGTTCTTCTTGGGAGAACATTGTGCTGGCTCGGTGGTTGGTTTCTCAGTCAGTTCCCACAGGAGCCTTTAGCTAGAGGCCTAGAGGCTCAAGCCAGGGTCTTGGTCCCTGACAATTCTGTACTACATGTAGGCTGCATTCTTCAGGTGTAGCCCTTCAACTGAAGAATGGATTAACAAATTGCAGTACATCTACACAAAGGAGTACTACTCAGCAGTAAGAAAAAATTATATCCTAAAATTTACAGGCAAATGGATGGATTGGAAGAATATCCTCTTGAGGGAGGTATCACAAACCCAGAAAGATAAGCAGAGGATGTACTCACTGGACTCTATACAAAACAGCAATAAGTAAAGCATGTCCAAGCTGCAAACCACAACCACTGATTAGCTTTTGATCTGAAACACCTTGGGCTGGCACTTTGGATCCCATTCCCTCTAGAGGAATACCTGACTCAGTCTTGATGTTGCGGGGTTGAAACTGAATCTGCCAGGAGTGGATGCTGAACTAAGCCATATTGGGACCTTGGGACCTTCTGCCCTTGCTGGGGAGGAGATGGGGAGAGGTGGAGAAAAGAGAGTGACTGGAGGTGGTGGGAGAGGGAAGGGACCTTGAACAAGGATATACAGGAATAGAAAATGTGACTTTATTCATAATAATAAAAAAGAAACCTATTATGCCCTTCTTTGGTACCTATAAACTTGAATGTACTGTTCCTATGTAAATACAACTTATTACTGCTGCAAAATTTTTAAGATTTGTACCATATATTTTCAACTTGTTTCACATATTAGATTTAAATTAACAATATAAAATCATTTTTCTTAGTTCATTTTTCTCTATATATTACTAGTTTTCATTCAATTATTATTTTCTTTGTCTAAGATTCTGTTTACATAGATTCTTCTACAGCCTTCTCTTTGCTGGGTAGACTGACCCAGAAAAACCTGTGCTGCAAGTCAAAGGGATTTCAAATATTGGAAGACTTTGCTGGTTAATCAGAGATTGCAGTCTCCCCGTGACCTGGCATCTGATCTCAATAGCTGGACAACATGGAACTCCCTTCTTCCAGCATAACTTCCTGCCTCTACTTGCCCTAATCTGCAAAATGTCTGGGCCTGGAAGACTGATGTTATCTGAAAGCTGTCTATAAAACAGATGCTTTACTTATCCTTAGCTTACACTCTGGCATAGATCCCTGCTAGAAGCCTTCTCGGCTGCACATACTAGGAGCCTTATGATAGGAGCATGCCACCTCATTCAAATTAGGGTTTGTTTCCATGCTGTATATTCCTTATACTATGAAATAAAGTTGAACTGATTCAGCCAAATGTGCCTCCCATAGGGCTGCCTCCATTTGTGCTTGTGGGCCACAGAAGAAGCTTTATGTAGCTTCTGTCTCTTTTCCCTCTTGCACTGATGGCCGACACGGCCAAGAGTGAAAGAAGACTCTCACAATAAAGCTATCAAGTGTCATTGTGCCTGAAGTTTCTTTTAATTAGTAGACACTGTGGTGGTGGAAACAGTTATCTTGAACCAATAATCACAAGTGTACAGAGCCTAAATGGATCTTTGTCTATAAGAGTATCAATTTCACAAGACAAAAATTTTTTAAAAGTTATTTGTCTAATTGTTTGACCTGAAAGTAAAAGTCACTTCTCTTTTTATTGGGCTTACTTTAGTATAAACAATGTTTCTGTACTTTCTCTTCATTCGCCATCTGGCAGCTTTCCTAAGGATCAAAACATGATCCTTTACAGTGCCAAAGGCTTCCTGGCAGCAACAATCAGTAATTTCCAGTAAATGTCTTATAAAAGTCAGTGTTTAGAGTGATTACACGTCACTGGAGATATCTCCCACAATGTCAACGATGATTTGGCTAAGGGGTGCCAACTTACCCTAATCTCTGGGTAAGTTGACTGCAGCCCAGGTAGTTAGTAACATGATCAGGTCAGCAACCTCAGTAACTTATATGACCATTCTTTCTACTCCAATTTGAACCTAGTTATTTCAGCACTTCATCTACTAATATAATGTTAATGAACAATAACATACCTGAAATGGGTACAGCAGTTTATACATGATATAGTAATTGTACTTTGACGTCCCTAAGGAATAGGTTTATACAATGACACACATAAAACAGTAATTAAAATATGTCTGTATCTGTCCATTAATCCAATATTATAAATTATTGTTTCTAAAGTACACTTAATCTATTTTATCTATACACACTTGAGTGGTCAGATTCCACCCACATTTAACATTTTGCCCATTTTTTATTCGAGTCCAAGAAACACTAATTGAAAAACAGTTTGATTTCTTGAGTATGGTAGAATCTAAGTTTAAAAGGCTTGCAGTGACTTTTGTGTAGAAAGCTTGGCTGGAGTATAAGTAAGAAAGTAAATGCTATCCTCCTTTGTGAGTTGTGACAGCAAGAAGAATAATGACAGAGAGGAAGCAAAGGAACAGATTTCTATTTAGATGACATTTTCAAGGTGAAGCTGACTGATTGGTCATACGTGGTGATGGAAAGGAAAGAATAGACACAGATGCTTTTGAGTTTGTATCCTGAATGATTATGTTGATAGTGTGGATTAGCTGAATGAAAGGTGGGGGTAACAAGACTCTGATGATGCTAGTGCAAAGATATCTTTGATGTGGAGATAGTAAATTCGAAGTTTACATTCCCTGGATGTTCAAGTACATAAAAGTATTAATGATGGAAATAAAAACTTAGAAATATATGTGACATTTAAAGACAAAGACAAGGGCTGGAGAGATGGCTCAGCTGATAAAGGCCAGGTTCACAACCTGAAATATAAAAACAAAGACAAAATCATCTACAAAGAGAAAAAAAAACACAGTATCTTAAGGTTGGGTGAAACAGGGTTAAAATCTAACACAAAGATGATGTGTTTCTAAAAGAGCAGAAGCTTTGGAATATTTTCCCCCATTTTTATGTGACTTATTTTAGGTATACAGAAAAGATAATGAATTCAGTGCACAATTCCTTTATTCTGCCTGCACCCAAACATTCTGTCTGGCCTCCCCTGTTATAACATCTACACTGACTACTTATTGCAGTTGGTGAACCTTTATTGCTATACCCTTACCACTCAAAGTCACTGTTTACATTAGGTTATATTCTTGGGGTTCTACTCTATATGGTTTTAGACAAATATGCATGATACACATCCAACACTAAAGCACTGGAGTAATCTCACTGCACTTATACTGTGAGCTACTCTTTCATTTTAACAACCTAGTTTTTATCAACATCAGTGTTGTTATTTTCTACATTTCAAAAAGTCCTGCCATGATTTTCAGTTACTCCAGAGCAGAGAATTGGTACTCTGAATCTAGTGTACAATCGCAGCAATCTTGGACTAATAGAGTGCAACACAGGTGTGGTGGCTTATGAAACTGCTGTCTCTAGGGATCTTTTAGATCACTAACAAGTAGATTATCCATTAGAATCATGCGTATACAAACCATTAGGATGGCTGATATAAAAAAGGAGACACCACAAAGATGGGGATGTAGAAATTTGTACCCCTAATAAGTTGTTTCATGACCATGGCAAATGAGACAATTGTCATTTGAAAGCACTACCAGTTTCTCACAAGTAAACATAAAATTAACATATGACTCATCAATTCCATTTCTAGGTATATCTAAGAAATGAAAACTCTGTATCCCTGAAGTAATGTGTAAAGTGTTCATAACAACCAAAACTTGGATCAACTCCAACATTTTTTATCTAATGAATGGATTAATAAATACAGTATTTTTATATAAAGAATTATTCTGTTGAACTACATAAAAGTAACTGATATATACTATATGGATAATCATTTAAAATATTATGTTCTATGGGAAAAAAAAGTAGTCACATGGGACCTTGAATTTTTAGCATAGTCTGTGAAATATCAAGGACAGACTAATAGGAATAAAGAGCACTAGACAGTTGGGTAAACAGTGGGAGACAAAATGGTAAAGCCTAAGGAATAAAGAATGTTTGGGTGTGGGTTGCTTTTGAAGTTAAAAAACTGCTTTAATGTTTGGCTGACAATGTTAGAAAAACTCAGTGAAAAACTAACTGCAGAAATACTAACTTTGGTAAATTGTATGATATTTGAATCACATGTCAATAAATTACTTATGTCTTTGTATACCAAAGACTGTGGTTCACAAAGCCAGGCTGTTACCTGTGCTTTAGCCAATATTGAGAATTGATTTGAGGAGTTTGTCCTGGCCACGAAAACACTTCAGACTGACTCACTAGTAAAGGAATGTTGGTCATTTTGTCTTATACTATGATAAAATACACTAGATAAACACCTCATGAAAATGAAAGACTTAATTTTGTTGCTGACAACAGAAGTTTAATTCTATGGCTGGTTGGAGCAATTGAAAGCACCATGGCAAAAATACTCATGTGGAAGGAAACTGCTCACCTCAGGAGAGTCAGAAAGGGGTAGAGGATCAGGAGGGAGAAGGGGGGAGGGAAGGAGGTAAAGGTGTGGGAGAGAGAGCAGACTAGGAGACCAGTGAAAGAGAGAGGGTGTGAATGAAGGAGGATGGGGCTCAGGTATCCTGTGGAAGAGCATGCCCTCAAGACATAACTCCTTTCAAGTATGTGCTACTTCTTAAAGTTTCCTGCACTTCTCTATGGTGTCTCAGACTGGGAACCAACAGGCTTTTAACATATAGGCTTCTAGGCAACACTTCAAACTCCTGACAGAGAGGTATGTTTGTATTTCAGGGTGAGGATTTTATTTAAACCATGTTTTTATGTGCATATAGATAATACAAAAGGGAAAGAAAAGTAAAGTTGGCATCTGAGAATAAAAAGTTAAGAATTTCCAGAGTGGCTAAATTAGTATTGAACACAATGAAAGTTGTAGGTCTGGCTCTGGGGGAAACTAACACTCACATTTTAATCAGAAGGAAGGCAAAGCACACAAGATCAAGGGCAGATTAGCTTTTAGACTTGCTGATGGGAACAAGAAACTTTCAAAGTAACAACTTTCCAAGTAAAATAATATTCATGTAATTTGTCATATTTAAACAAGCTACAAAATTCACAAACATAGAGATGTGAAAGCAGCTTTAGAGAGAGGGAATGCAAAATGTTTATTTTGGACAATTAGAATGTTCCAAATATATGTTTAACTTAGTTTTGAGGTTGGGGATTCAATTTCTAATTTTCAGCACAGATGTGAAATTTCTTCAACAAAGCTTGGCCGATGTTGCACAAGATGGTAGCAAGTAAACTGCTGCATTTAAAAATATGTAGGGTCTTTTAAGCATGATGTCATAATGGAGAGAAGGAGGAAGAAGGGAAGGAAAAGAGGAAGGAGGGAGAAGAGGAGAACACAGTATTTTGGAAGCTAGTTCATGCCAGCCTGTACTGCATAAGCAAGACACGGTATCAAAAAAAGAAAAACTTTTTAGACTATAATGTAAAAGTATATTAGGATTTGGGAACAATAGCAGGCTTATAATTACATAAAACTTTGAACCAGAATATTCTAGAAGAGAGAACTTGATGACATTCATCACCTACATTGCGTTTCAGATTGTAAATCAGAGTTGTTTCATAGGTTTGAAGTAGAAATAAGGAGAGCACAGTTCATTTCTTTTAGAATTGAGATTGATTTTGGAAAAAGGAAAAAGGGGAATAAAACAAAATTGTATAATTTTATATTACTCTTTATTAAGTTAGATGACTGGAATGGGCTATGTCACTAAATTTGCATTTTATAAAATACAGCAAAATTTGTAGTCATAAAGTGCTTTATGAAATAAAAAATCTCCTCTCCATATGCAACTAAGGAGGTCTCAACAGACTTTTCTTTCTTCTGTCATCTGAACTACCATCCCAGCTTGCCCCTGTTTATTCTATTATTTTCTACTTTATAAGATTACTTTATAGACCTCTAAGGAAATGAGGCTGGTACTGGGCTTGCATTTCCCTATAATCGTATAAGTTATCAGTCTCCTTTTCTGTGGGTGATAGATAATATGGTATATTGCCTTAAACCATTGAGTTATATTAATGGTAGATCACAACTAAGATAATAGTGTTTAAAAATCTACACATTATTGAACAGAAACTTCTCTAGGTGATATGCTAGAAATCAAGACACATAATAAAGTCATTAAGTCTTTTGCAATTTGGTTAATAAGAAAGATAATAACTATAAGAGCAAGAATATTTTCTCTATTTTCTCTTCCTAGGAGAATCCCTGGATGTCTCACTTAAATTCCTTCTGATCCCAAACTATTCAGATTACGTTTTGCAGCTTGGGTATTTTTTAGAATAATTTATCCTGATTGTAAAAATAATTAAGAACAGAGATATATAAGTTCATAGGAGTACCCAGTATATTTCAACAGATGGGCAGATCAAGAAACCTGTGTACAGAGGTGATAGTTGAGCTTTCATTTAAATGAGGGAAAATGAATCGTGAAACCTTCCTGGGGATGAGGTTGAGGCAAGAGACTGGCAACTGTTATGTTAAAGCTGGGGTGAGATGGGCATGCTGAGACACAAAATGTTGTTAATTGACTAGAGTAGTGGTTCTCAACCTGTGGGTTGTGACTGCTTTGGCAAACCTCTGTCTTCAAAAATATGTTCATTATGATTCACAATAGTCCCAAATTAAAGTTATGACATAGCAATAAAAGGAATTTTGTTGGGGGTCACCACAACATGAGGAATTATATTAAAGTGTTAAAGCATGAAGAAAGCTGACAACCTCTGGACTAGAGCATCATAACCAAAAGGCATAGAAAGATAAATTGGTTGGCTAGAGGGATGGCTCATAAGTTAAAAGTAATGACCAATCTTCCAGAGTTTCTGAGTTCAAATCCTAGCATCTACATGGTGACTCACAACCATTTATAATTGTAGTTCCATGGATTTGATGCCTTCTTTTTATATGCAAATGTACATGCAGGCAAAAATACCCTTTTACATGAAGTACATAAATAAATAATCTTTTGAAAAAAAAAAGATAATGGTAGAAAATGAAGCCAGAGAATTAGGTAAGAATCTAGTCACAGAAAGCTTTGCAGTCAGCATAGAGGATTTGGGATTTTATTCAGTTTTTCATAGTAAACCACTGCATTGTTGTTTGCATTTTGGGAATGACAATGTTGGGAACTAGATTCTGTCATAAATAAATCACTAACTTATCTATAAAAAGTACATTATAAAGAGACAAGAAATAATCCAAAAGAATACATAGAAGTTTCCTACATGAAGTAAAAGGACTTTAATTAGGATGAAAGCAGGAAGTAAACCAATGGTAAGTTTGTAAAGGAGTGCCAGAAAAATTACCTGGTTAAATATGAAGTATGAGACAGAATGAAAAGATCTGTGTGTGACTTGAGGTGCTTGTCATTACAGAACAGCTGAATAGGAGGTTGGACTTTTACAAAAATGAATTATTTATCTCTAAGTTAGAAATGTACTATTAAAAGAAATCTTTTCTACTTAAGGCTGGAGTCACATTGTTTGATCATGTTGATGCAGCATGCTCTATGGAACTTCTAGTATTAGATCGTGTGCCACGTGAAACACTTCACAGACAGAGTTAAAAAGCCTAGCTTGTCCCAATTCATAACTAATTCATAAGATAGAGAGTTGTATCTTTCTGAAGACTGAGACCTCTAGCTGTGTTTTACATACAAGATAGAATTAAATCAATGGAGCTTCTATATTCTAACACAACTTTACACAATATCTTGACCAGTAACTTCTGGATTTCTTGTAGAAAGAGAGCAGAGTGCAAATAGAAATATGTTACTGAGACATATTTATGAAATTATAATCATTAACATATCATGATTTCTATACCCCAGGGCCTATCCCTGCACTGTTTAGATCTCTCTTTAAGTTTATTGTTGAGTCAGTATTAGGTGGAGGGAATAACTTTTTACATGATAATCAGTTACGATTACATAAGCAGGTGAAACAAAATACAGATCAACTGTTACCTGAAGTGATGTACACACAGTAAAAAAATAAAGTGCCAGGGCTGGTTAATTCTCAATGGGTAAAGGCACTTGTGGCCATTTATGTTGGTCTGAATTTAACCCCTGGAATTATCATGAAGGTGGATGGGAAGAATCAATTACTCAACATTGTCCTCTGTCCTGAAGATGCACACTATGGTACACAGGACCCAGTACACATATGCCACACATACACATAAACAAAAAAACATTAAATAAAAATTTAAAAACTGGGATCACAGAAAAAGAATACACGAGATTTAATCAAAATATATCAAGTAGTAAAAGAGATAACAAAAAATTCTATAAATTGGTTTTCAGTTTGCCTCTGGTGAAGAAAGGGGACCAATTCCTGAGGTATAAACTCAATTGTGAGCGCAAACTGGTGACTCTTAGGGTAAATCTAGTCCTAAAAATTTATTTTTGGCCTTCAGGGTAGTTCTAAAGTGATTTCCTGAAGTTGTCAAGATTTGAAAATGTAAAGATTTATATATTTACTCTAAATTCAAAACTCTGGCAACACTAAAGGAGGACATCTGGCTGGAGCTGATGAGATGCTGCATCTATAATCTAAGTAACTCACTACATCCTCAGACACTCACTCTGCTTTCCTGATTTTTTAGGTGCACTGTCAATGCCAGATTTTTCCATTCATCTGTATTCTGTTACTTGATAACCCAGTAGTTATCCTCTACACATCAGCACAAATTCAAACATACTTCCAAAGTAGAAAATAAAGTATAAGTGTTCTGTGTATAAATTCCAAATGATTTCATATTGTCTTTAACATAAAATTCAGATTAACTTATGATTTCCCCTAAAATTTTGAGTTAGAAATACCTTCTTGTCTGTGCTACTGGTGTTATATTTAGGAAGTGGTCACCTGTGCCAATGCTTTGGAGGATATTTCCCACTTTCTATTCTATCAGGTACAGTGTAGCTGAGTTTATGTTGAAGTCTTTGATCCACTTGGATTTGAGTCTTGTGACGGGTGATAAGCTTGGATCTATTTGCATTTTTCAACACACTATGGTCCAGCTATGCCAACACCATTTGTTAAATATACTATCTTTTTTCCATTGAATATTTTGGGCCTCTTTGTCAAAGATCAGATGTTCATAGGCTTTTGGGTTAATGCTGGGATCTTCAATTCGATTTCATTGATTCACAAATCTGTTTTTATGTCAGTACCAGGGTGTTTTTATTACTGTAGCTCTATAGTATAATTTAAAGTTGGAGGTGGTGATGCCTCATGAGGTTCTTTTGTTGAGCAAAATTGTTTTGGCAATCCTGGCTTTCCTGGTATTACAAATAAAATTGAATATTGTTCTTTCAAGGTTTATAAAAAAATTGTGTTGTGACCACTGAACAGCTTGGGATCTGAAATACCTTGGACTGGCACTGTGGAGCCCATTCCCTCCAGAGAAACACCTGACTCAGTCTTGATGTGAGGGTGAGGAAAGCAGATCTTCCTGGAATCGATGTTGAACTAAGCTACCTTGGGACCTTGGGACCTCCTGCCCTTGCTAGGGAGGAGATAAACTGATGTACAGAAGAGTGAATGACTGGGAGAGGCAGGAGGGGGAAGGGAACCTGAACAAGGGAATACATGGATAAAAAATATGACTTTTTTTTCATAATAAAAAGAAGAAAAAGAATATAAGATCAGGTCAGATGCCTGCATGAGTGGTGTGGATCAGTCTATAGCCTTCCAGCCACTCTGCAATTGAGCTTTGTCCTACTCTGTATAAGTTGTTCCCTGACTGAATCCTTTTAATAAATAATTCTTCCCTCAAAAAATATTGAGTTGGGATTTTGATGGGAATTTCATTGAATCATAGATAGCTTTTAGTAGGAATGCCATATTTACTAATTTGATCCTACCTATGAAGGAACATGGGAGATCTTTCCATTTTCTGATATCCTTTTCAATTTCTTTCTTCAGTGATTAAAGTTTTTATTAAATAGCTCTGTAACTTCCTTGGTTATAGTTACTCCAAGGTATTTAATGCTATTTACAGGTATTAGAAAGGGTGATGTTTCCCTGATTTTTTTTTCAGTCCTTTTCCTGAAATTGAGAATCTTCTGTAAAGCCAGACACAGTCAATAAGACAAAATGACAGCCTACAGAATGGGAAAAGATTTTCACCAATCCTTCAAGTGATAGGAGGACTGATCTCTAAAATATATAGAGAACTCAAGAAACTAGAGCCCAAATCCCTAAATAACCCAATTAAAAATGGGGTTCAGAATTAAAAAGGAAATTCTCAGTAGAAGAATTAAAAATGGCTGAAAGGCACACGAAATAGTGTTCAACATCTTTAACCATCAGAGAAATGCAAATCAAAACAACTTTGAGACACCACCTTATACTTGTCAGATTGGCTAAGATAAAAGGCACAGATGATAGCCTATGCTGGAGAGGTTGTGGAGCAAGTGGAACAATCCCCCATTGTTGGTGAGAGTATAAGCTTGTTCAGCTCCTCTGGAATACAGTATGGTGGTTTCTCAGAAATCTGGGAATCTATCTCCCCAAGGATCCAGCCATACCACTACAGGGCATATACCCTAAAGATGCACATTTGCACTTCAAAGATATTAGCTCAACTATGTCCATAGAAACATTATTCATAATAGCAGAAACCTGGAAACAACCTACATGCCCCTCAACTGAAGAATAGATTAACAAACTGTGGTACATCTACACAATGGAGTACTACTCAGCAGTAAGAAAAATGATATCCTGAAATTTGCAGGCAAATGGATGGATTGGAAGACTATCCTCCTGAACTAGGTATCACAAACCCAGAAATATAAGTAGGGGATGTACTTACTCATTAGTGGACTTTAAACAACAAGCAAAGCATATCCAAGCTGCTAACCACAACCACTGAAAAGCTTGGGATCTGAAGCACCTTGGACTGGTACCTTGAAGCCAATTCCCTCCAGAGGAACACCTGACCCAGCCTTGATGTTGGGAAGAGGAAATCGGACTTGCCTTGTTGTAGAAAGTTTCCCGGCCCGTTTGGTGCTGGAGTTTGTAACCTGGCACGTGTGGCGGAGGTTTTGACCTGATGTGGGGCGGCTTTGTTCCCAAAGAAATGAATCAGGCCCTTATATTACTTCATACTGTTTGCCCATGTCTCAAGCACATTACTAGCTAGCTCTTTCATCTTAATTCAACCCATTTCCATTAATCTACCCACCATGTGGCTCGCAGCCCGTGGCTTACCTGAATTCCTACATGCCTGTCTTCTTGAGGGGGGGGTCTGATGAAGACTGACTGACTAACTCCTCCCTTCTACCTCCCTGCCTGCGCTGATTCTCCACCTACTTCTGCGGTGCTGTGCATAGGCCAAACCAGTGCTTTATTTACAGCATGCAAAGAACATTCCACCACATTGCCTGGAGTAGATGCTGAACTAAGCCACCTTGGGACCTTGGGACCTCCTGCCCTTGCTGAGGAGGAGATAAGAAAATGGGGAGAAGAGAGAGTGACTGGGAGGGGTGGGAGGGGCAGGAGGGGGAAGGGAGTTTGAACAAAGTGATACATGGATTAAAAAATGAGACTTTATTCAAAATAAATAAAAATCAAATAAATAAATAAGAAAGAAATATCTTTTCTGAATACATAATTTGTATGAATATAGTATTAACTTCTTTTCAGATCTAGAATACCAATTGTATAAATTTACTATTTGATGCAAAATATTAGAAACTTAAACAATTATAAGAACATTATATTGGTCATTTTAAATAGATTTTTATCTAATTTATTGATATTTAAAAAGGAATTTTGTTTTAGGTCATATAATTTACCATATATCAGCAATCATTAAATGAATACCTTCAAAATACACAGTATGAAAA
>PVIH01014229.1:0-11574 GCA_004025045.1 Sigmodon hispidus | reverse complement strand
GACTTTATTATAGTGTGTTCTTTGTTTCTGTTGTTTTATGAATTGGTTTATGTGGAACTGCAAGTAGTGGCTGAAATTCTAACCACATGACTTTCATTAAAAACAATTAATTTAATTGATTTTTTCCCAAAATAATTCATAGGAACACATACAAGGGACTGTTTTTACTTTAAGAAGGAACATCAGTTATTTTCATGAGGTGATTATATATGAGGTGAACACAATGCAAATCTATATTAATTATGCAGTCATTCTGCTTAAACTATTCAATAAAATATATGGTTTATTACATAAGAACTAAATGTGCAGCATCACTATAAATCTTAAATGACTTGGACTCTTTCACTTTAGATTCCAATTGATATTGTCTCTTTTTCTGCATATTTATTCAGATTTTTGTAGGTACAATGAAGAAGTATATGGAAGGATGCCATCATGAAGCTGTCAAATTATCTCTGAAGGCAAACATTCCCCACCTTTACCAGAGCTCTTACTTTGACAAAGAAACGAAGAAAAGCAATCCATTAATGGATTGTCAACTCCTGCCCTTTTTAGCATTTGTACAAAGCACTGGAGAAACATTTCCAAATAATTACTTTTGGGAAATATCAATTCAAACCATTGTCTTTAATTTTATAAATCTATTTCATAATTACTGTTTCTATGTTTGAACTCATCTTATCCACCTTAAAAACAGTTTAAACTATGTTTGTTATCATTACTATGCTAAATTACAGGTGTTTTTGGTATATTTCTCAGTGAAATCTCATTACATACCTCACTAAATAGAGAAAGCACTGACAATGCTGTACCCTGAACTTTATTTTTGTCTCAGAATATTTTCCTCTGAACGTTTAATCCAATGCTTTTGAGTTCAGCCTTACTGTGAATTTCAGGACACAGTCAGGATACTCTTAGATTTTTGGACAGAACACAACCTGGATGGTCTCTTGTTTGATTCCCTCTAGAACCTTCGTTGCACTCTGAAAGTCTGAACACCGTTTTCCCCTTTTGTATTCTTCCTGGTCTTCCGAATTTTCACCAGAATGTCCCATGAAGTTTTATTTTAGCCATCTAGGGCACTGATAGCCGGAAGTTTCAAACTCTTCCACTTCCTTCCTGATAACAAGTCCCAAAGCCCAAGAATCTCATGTCAGAGAGATATAGCCATAGCCCCAACTCTTGGTACAAAAGGTTGGTAGAAAGCTTGATGCAAAGCTTGGTACAAAAACTTGTTCTGAGGATATGATCAATAACTGTGAAGAAGTAACATGGGAAAAGAAGGCTTTGTGGTACAGTCATGCTCTCATTTCAGCGCAACAGGAAACAGCGATCAGCGGACCTGAAGCGACTCCCAGCTGACACAATTCCTCCAGGAAGACTCTGGATCCTAAAGATTCCACAACCTCTAGACAACACCACTAGCTAGAGGTACAGTATTTAAGCCTATGAACTAATAGATAATATTTTATGTTCAAATTACCTACTCTTACAGATGATTGTGATCATCATGGGAAAAATGTGGAGAAAAGAATTTTGTGAACTTCACTTTTAGAAAGATATAATTACTCAGTATCTTTATCTATATATGTTCAGTAGACATTGTTTGACTAATAATTATCTGTATTGGTTCTCTTAAATATAACTTTAATTGAATTATTCTTATATTTCATTTATCTTGAAGGAAAAATATATTTGGAACACAATGTTTCAATGCATACAAATGATAAATGCTTTGCCCATAATAAATGTCCTTGGCTCTTGTGAAAGTACAACCAATGGCAGAATGCCTGACAATCTTTCTCCTATAATGTGATGTAGATAGAATTATACATTCAAATGATACATAGTTATGCAATTTTAAATATCAGTGGTTTATTAAAGCATTAGACTATCTTTGTAATCTTAAAGGAATATAAATGTATATATATTTTATTTTATGTGTGTATACATAATATCACCATGACATGAGTTGAATTATCTTTCTATTGTAGTTCTCATACAGAAAAGGGTTAGGCTTATATTCTCTAGGATATATGTGGTAGTACACACACACATCTATCTATCCATCTATCTATATCTATATATACATGGATGGTATATATATATATATAATAGTTTTTATATATCTAAATACTTCACAAGAATAACTGGAGAGTGCAGTCTAGAAAAATTATCAAATAAGGTCCATATGAAGTCACAACCTCTATAGGTGAAATTATGATTGTACCAGCAATGGCAGATTGTCTTCAGTCTTTGTAGACTACCACACATATTTGATGCCTCATGTGATGGTAAAATAAATCTTAAGAGAAAAAGATCCAGAACCTTGTCAAAGGTGCAGTTAAAAGAACTTAGTTCAGTGTACTGGTGGCATTCTGAAGACAAGAATATCATTGTTGGCACCCACATTGGGCATCTTACAACCTCAGGTAACTTTAGTTCCAAGGATACCTTCTTGAATTGAGATCTACAGGATGAGAAACTTCAGTGGCCATGCTAGGAATGTAACCATGGTTAAGAGACTGATACTGGAAAGTCAGTATAATTTAAAAAAAATATGTATGTCTCAGACCAATCTCACCAATTATGATTTTGTTGGGGGGGTATGGTGTGGGGGGGGTTGCGTTATGCTCTTGCGCTTATGCTCTTGCCTGTGCTTGCTTACATTACACGAGGAATATAGTTGCCTACATTCAGGTAGAGTTAGATGGAAGTTATATAGAGGCAATTTAGAGAATTAAGAGCTGCAAGTAAATATGGGGACAGAAAAATGAAATATCTTCTCTGCCTGTTGGAGAATAAGAACCTGACAAACCAGGTATGTGGGCACACAGAAACAACTCCTTTTTGGTCAAACTGAAGTTATTCACTGGAATTTGTTCAAAAAGTATATTTCTGTGATTTATAGTCACTATTGCAATAGACTAGGACGAAGTGTTTAGGACCCAGTCATGAGCAATAAAGATGGGAATGGAAGAGAGGCAAAGGCAAGATCAGTAGGAATCAATGAATGCGTACATGTAAAATACTTAAATAAGAAATGATAAGCCTGCTGCCTGCGTGTTTCCATCCTCTCTGCCAAAGTTTCCTCCCTAGCTGCTGCTGCTCCCACCTGTCACTGATTCTGAGAAGTGGCTGTACTTCCTACATATGCAGATAGTGACAAGTCTGACAGTGTTGTCTTCATCAAAGGCCACAGATTTGGCTTAATAAAATTTGATTTGAACACGAAGTCTGAGACTGGATTGGAATTTCTCATCTTAGGCTCCATCAACATGGAGACTCAAAATTAATGGCAATGTGGTAACCACATACAGATAGATCAAGTATGCCCTTACATTTACAGAGGAATGGAACAGAGACAACGGTCTGGGCACTGAGATCACCATGGAAGACCAGCTTGCACGTGGATGGACCAAGACCTTTGATTCATCTTTCTCATCTAATACTGGAGAGAAATGCTGATATCAGAATGTGGCACAAGAAGAAACATATTAATTTGCAATATGACATGGACTTTGACATTGCTAGGTTATCAATCTTGGGTTCTCTAATGCTTAAATATGAGGGCTAGCTGGCTGGCTACCAGATGAATTCTGAGATCTCTAAGTCCCAAGTAATGCAGAGCAGCTTTGCCATGGGATAGAAACTGGATGCATTCCAGTTTATACTAATGTGAACAGAGTGTGGTGGCTCCATTAACCAGAAGGTGAACAAGAAGTTGGAGACTGCTGTCATTCTTGTCTGGAGAGCAATGAACAGTAACACCTAGAGTCTGCAGAACAGTAGCCAAGTATCAGGTTGAACTTGACACTTGCTTTTCAGTAAGAGTGAACAACTCCAGCCTAATAGAGTTCACTCAGACCCCAAAGCTGGTATCAGGAGGTTTCTGTCAGATCTGCTGGATGGCAAGAATGTCAATGCAAGTGGCCACAAGCTTGGCCTAGCACTAGAATTTCAAGCATAAATAAATCATGTAATCATTAGACCTCCAGGCCATTGATGACTTAGCTTCAAGGTGTTACCATTTCAGAGGTAGAGAAGAACCCCAGGAAACATAGTTTTAGGTGTGGAAGTGGGTTGGGAAGGAGCCTCTTACAGATGACAGGCTGTAAGTAAGTTCAGGACCTTTTATCAACCTGTATCAAGCTCACAGATAAAATTACAATTTCCAGAGAATTTACCCTTGTTGCCCTAGTGTTAACTGCTGAGCATCACATATATACCTATGTGAAAGGGATATCTTTATATGGAACTTCATTCCCTGGTCCCACCCTAGCTAATTAGTTACCTATTTTATACCAAAAGTAGTTGTCAGGGTGTGGATTGTTAATTGTTGTATAACATTTCACGATGGAGAGGATGGCCACTATTGAGCCAGCCATTCAGAACTTAATTCTTCTTTATGTTAATGGTGTTGTTTTCTTTCCTTTATTTTACAAAATCTTCTTTTTCTTTTTAGACAACACTAGGAATCTGAAACAACTTCTGCTGTAGCCTCACCACTATTTTTTTAATCAGTTTAATGGATACATTATAGAGTCTCTTTTGTGTAGAATTATTTCATCCCCTCCAAATGCTGTGATTAATATCACCTAAAATGAAACTTTAACAAAATATTGAATCATCAAACATAAAAGTTAATTGGATATTCCTTGTGCTGACAAAAATTAACATGGTATCTTATTGTGTTAGGATTCTATTTAAAATCATCACACAGTGAAATAGAAAATATCTAAAACTGTTTCACAGTAGATGCTATGCATTGCTCAAATATATTTTTTTACTGTTTACATACAATCAGAATTATGACTTCTCTGAGGGAACCTATGGAAACTAACTGGTACAAGTTCTTTGCTTTCTGAATATCTAATATAGACAAATGGGTTCATTATATATTCATTAGATCCAAACACTCACACTATCAGAGACTCTGGCATTTGCTTCCCTGCAGTCAATTTCCAGCCTGAAGGCAAGATCATCTCATTTGTCCATTAAAGGAAGACTAATGTGCTTTGCATGGTCTGAGCTTGACTCTCTGCTGTGTGAATTCAGGACCCTGACTTCATAGGTCACTGCCAACTACTAGGGAACAGACAGGTTCCAGACATCTGGGCCAACACTGTTTTTAGATCCATTTGTACATACCTCTGCCTGGCTACTTTTTTCTCTTTACACCTGAAATAGGATATAATATTTTTTTTAATAGAAGGACTTCTTTTGCAGAACTTATTCCTGAGCTGACTGAGATATTCTTGTTATGTGCCTCTGTGATACAATGTGGTTGTCACAGCAAATCACAGAGAACTGTTTGGAGTACCAAAGGTGAAGAATGTCTGAATCAATTATGCTCAACAAGTGACATGTGGCTAACATGCTCCAAACATCCTACACCTCCCAATCTCAATTTCTCCTTTTCTTCTCCTTTTTTTCAGTAATATTTGCCACCTCTGAATATAATACATAATTGGCGACATCCACAATTTCTTTGTTATTATTATTTCCAACCAAGGATGTCAGCTTCTCAGATGTGGGAATTACCTGTTTTCTTCCACAACTGGTGCATAATAGCTTCTTGATAAGGGTTTGTATTTTTTAATTAATCAAATCATTAAAGGCTTTTCAACTTATGAGTGGTAAGAAACTAATAAAATGAGCTGTTATCCTTCATAGATTTTTCTAGGTATATATGAAATAACAAATAACTGTACAGTGAAAACAAGAAAATTGTGACTTTAAATATTTAAGAATGTTTATCCATTTAAAAAAACTTCTGAAGAAATAAATGTTGACTATGGAAGAAAATTTGCATATATCCCTCCTCAACCCATTCGTCCATTTGCATGCTGCCAATGCTTTTTGCAATCATCTGAATAACTTGTCTGGTTACTTTGTAAAGTTACTTTAGACATTTATAAGAAAATTTGCAGGTTTCACTTCAGGACTCTGTACTATCCTATCTATAATCTCGGGTATATTAGCTAAAATTTCCACTTTTCCCTGACATAATGTTTTTATTAATTATTTGGGAATTCAATACAATGCACCCCAATATCACTTCCTTCCCATTCCCCCCATTTACCTTCCCATTATCATACTGCCCCCCCTCCTGAAAAAAAAAAACCAGCAAATCCAATTTGTGTTGCTCATATACACACTGGAGCTTAGTGTAACTCCTAGCAACCAGCTCCTTAAAGAAACTGAGTCCTTCCCTACATCTCAGCCAGAAGCCTTCAACTGTGGAGAGCTATACTTTAGCATCTTTATCATAATGTTTAAGGACTCTCATCATTAGCTTCTGGTCTGAACTGTTTGCTTTGTGTGGGGAAGGAGAGTTTTCCCAGATGCCTTCAGTGTCTCTCAATCTCATTTGAGTTTTCAGTCAACAACATCCCTGCACAAGAAGCTTTCTTGCCTAAAGCAACTGGAAGCAGCTCAGATCGTAGACATTAATTTGGTTTTTAGTAGCAGCAAGCTTCATAAACATCAATAAGGTCTCCAGCGGCTGGCTGCCTACATCACAATCACCAAGGCTTCAAGCCTTAGCAAGAATCATGAACATCAACACTTGTTTATGAATCTCTTTTGAAAGAATGGTTTTTCTACTTCAAAAAGCACCTACAACTGAGTTAGGTGACAGTATATTTCTAAGCTGGCAGCTACACTTTGTGAGCACAATAGAATTCTTTCTTCCTCAAGAATTTTCTAAACTATGGATCTCTAGATGTCTTTTCTCTAGACTGTCTCCTCTTCCCCACTCAACTTTGCAAAACTCCAGTTTTATTCTTGTTTCATAAATATCAATGTGTCTTTTCTTCTGGGTCTTCTTCTTATATCCTTTACAGTTTTACACAGCTGCCTTAGAAGTTTCTAGGCCCTTCAGTGAATTTCACCAGTTCTCTAGATTCTCTTACAGTGCGAACAGAACTGGGTACTTCATAATCTAAAAAATAATCTCACCTTTCCCTGGAAATCTCATCTTTCTGTTTCAATGGTCAAAATATCAAATATCTTTATATCCCAGCTTCACTTTATCTTTATCCCTTTTTAAAACCAGCTTTTAAAGCTCATCAAATCTATCTGAACATATAGAGATTGATTTGTCCTAATTTTTGTTATTAATCAAGAGTTGATGTGTATTAACCAGCTTTCTATCACTATAACAAACTACATGACATATTAAGTTATAAAAGAAAAGATTGTGTTGAGCTCACAATTTGAAAGTTACAACTCATAATTGATTGACTTCATCTCTTTAGGTTAATCATGAAGCCTGGCACAGACCAGAACAAAACTGATCAATGAATTACCAGAAAACAAGGAGAGAGAGAAGAGAGCCATTACCTGTTTTAAGAACAGGTCCTTGATGACCTATAAGCTTCTAGCTAGATACCAGTTCTGAAAGATCCACCACCTCAGAATAGCATTTCACCAACAACCAAGAATTTCACAGATAGCTGTTTGGGAAACAAGTAAGATTCAAACTATAGCACTATTATTTTATCATTTTATCCTTAGGTCATTAGTTATAACTGCTTATTTTTCACCATGCTCACTCTTCAACTATTGACTTTACCTCCCAATTTCTTATCATGTCATCCCCAGGCTATTGGCTGTGGCTACCTGTGTCTTACTCTCATACTTATCTTCCTATATTTATCCTTCTCATTGAAGATATGCTGATAATTATCAAAGATGGCTTGAACAATGTCACGTTCTTACTTTCAATAACAAATTGTCTTTCTGTTGCCCAAACATTTCATCAAGAAGCACAATAAGCCATGACCTCATATCTGTTAGATTGTTAATTACTGAAAAGATGAATGTTAACAAATGTAAGCAAAGATGTGATAATAATGGAAAGCCTAATTATACTATCAGAAGAATGTACATTGGTACTTCCATTTAGAAATCAGTATACCTTTTCAGATAATATATAGTTACTAATTTAACAGTTCCATTTTTAGATACAAAAACAAAGATAATTGGAGTTAGCATGTTAAAAAAAACATCTACATGCCTGTGTTTATTTGAGCAATTTCCATAATAGCCAAAATATGAAAACAGTCTAAGTGTTTATGAACAGATTAAAAATGTGATAAGCATGTTTCTATGTATAATGTGGCCTTTGAAATGAAAGAAAAATGCCATTTATGACAACATGAAGGAACTTGAATGACATTATGTTAACTGGAGGAAACTATGTTAAAGGAAATAGGCCAGACACTGAAAGAAAAACATTTTATGATATTCTTCTATTGATAAACCAAAAGAATAATTTCATGTAATGTAACGTTAATATCAGGCAGCAGAGGGGAGATGTTGATCAAAGGGTACAGACATCAATTAGACCAGAGAAAGACGTATTGTGTTCTATTGTACAACATGATAAGGAAAGTTAATAATGTTTGGTAACTTTCAAAACTGTTAAAAGAATAGACCTTTCATCAGCTTTGTCTTAACATCAACCTCATCAACTGGCATGTTGTGAAGCTAACTGAATCTTTCTGAAATGTGTTCATTAATCCCACACATCACATTGAACACTCAGTGAATCAAAAAAAGAATTTTTCCCTCTGCTTGCTTCTTTCTGGTCAAGTCTACTACACTTTATTCAGCTTTAAATATATCGGAAAGCTCGCTGCCATCCTATCTTCAGACCCTCAAGCCTATTTATTGATTTAGGTGGTACATTCAGGTAAGATATTCTAGGAGGATTTAGAAAAGAATTACTAGGTTTTCATTCCTCCACAATCTAAGAGAAACTCTTAGTATGAAGTTTGTCATTCATTCCAATGACTCAGTCATCCCTGTCATCTTGTCCACACAGCTATTCACTGTCTGTGTCCAAAGTCACATGATACTTCCTCTTACAATTTACACACCAATACATTAGACACTCTCATGACATGTTTCCATAGCAAACTGCAGATTGTCTGGGAGAAGAGAAGCTTAGTATGCTTCAACACTCTCCTTCCTTTATTCCAGAGTTCCCAAGACTTATACCATCTGGAATAGAAAGTTCAAGGCTCTTTGTTGTTGTTGCTATTGTTTAAAGATTGAGTAGTAGATCAGAATGGAACTTGTTTCTATCTCCTCTGGCACATAGAGCTTTCTCATGAAAAAGGCAGCCATTTGTGTTTTTCATCTTAAATCATATTTGTATTATACTTAGGGAATTTTCTCACATCTGGCAATCTCAGACTTAGTTTTTAGTGCATTGCTTTGTCTTCCCTTAGAACTCTTGGCTCATTTTTGAAGGAATCTAAAACAGACTCCATCCAGGGCAAATTGCCAGGCATTATTTTGTTCTAAAAGCTCTCTACTCACTGATGCATATGTTATGATTTTGCGTGGTCTGGCATGGTAAAATAAGGAATTATCTGGTTAGTGGCAATGTCTATGAAAGGAGAGCCCTCAAGCCCTATGCAGGGACATAGCAGGAGGCACTCAGAAGCTGTTTCTATGTAGGAGCTGTTTCTATGTAAAAAGACTTTATTATTATGATACAGAGATGTGGCTATGATAACAGAGGAGGGGGAGGAAAGAGGGAGGGAAGGATTGAGAGAGAAAGAGGGATAAGAGAGGGGGAGAGACAGCAGCTTGCCCAAGACGGAACAAAGGCAAGAGAGAGTCAGCAGTGGCAGGAGTTTTGATTTTTGTTTTTGTTTTTAAGGGGACCTGACTTCAGAATTCAGTGGAGGGTGTGGTTTTTTTGTTTGTTTGTTTTTGAGGGAGGAGGCTCTTCTTTGTAGAAGATCATTTCCCCTGCTCTCAGCATTCCCAGTTGCCCAAAGTCCTTTGACTAGTATTGAGGCCTCACTAACTTCTCCAAGTTAGCATGTACATCGGCATTGTTCAGGCTTCTGTTGTTTAGGATGTCTACAGACATCCATGATGATAAGACTACATGGGTGTAGCCTATCTGCCATTACTAGGAGACACAACCTCACAGATAGCCTTCTCTTCCTCCTGTCTGTTACAATCTCTTCATTCCTCTTCAGCAGCTCTGATACTGAAGTGTTAGATACTGGAACAGTGATTATATATATCAGATACTCCTGTGTTAAATAATATGATGTTGCATTTGGTAGAAATATTTTTCTTTATTTTGTAATTTTTTTAAATTGTTTTCTCATACCTTCCACTATTCCCTCTTTCTTATCCTCCCTATCCTGTTTCAAACCACCCCATTCCATCATCAATTTCCCAGGGAGGGCAAGAAATCCCAAGGTGCGTCAGCTCAGCCTGGAATATCTGGTTGAGATAGGTCTGAGTCTCTCCCCCAAGTATTAAGGCTGAATAAGGTATTTTTTTTAATAGGGAACAAGCACCTAGAAGCCAGTTCATGCGCCAGGAAAAAAGTCTGGTCTTACTTCAAGAGTATCCACAAACCGCCTACAGTGTTTGATTGTCCTCTACATTTGGAAGCTTCAGTTCCTTCCATGAAGGCTCCTCAAGGTTCATTTCAGAGTCAGTGAGCTCCCAATAGTTCAGGAGAGCTATCTCTGTGGGTCTCTTTCAAATGATCCTGATCCCTTTGCTCATATACTTTCTTCTCTCTCTCTGGTCAGCTGGACCTGGAGCTGGACACTGTGCTTAGCTGTGGATCTCTGCTTCTGCCTTCATCAGTTGCCGGATAATGACAATTAGGGTAGTAATTCATTTGATTATAGGGGAAGCCCTGTTTAGACACCCTCTCCACTATTGCTTGGAGTCTTAGCCTGGAACACCTTGTGGGTTCTTGAATTTTTCCCCAGCACCAGGTTTCTATCTAACCCCTAAATGCCTCCCTCTATCAAGATATCTATTACTTTGTTCTCCCTCTCTGTTGCTCCTCCCACTCAATCATCTCATTCTCTCATTATCTCTTCCCACCTCCCCTTGCTCAATCTCCCAAATGATCCCAATTTACTCAAGAGATCTTCCCTCTTTCCCCTTTCCAGGGAAATACATGGAAGTCTCTCTTCTGTTACTCCTATTACATAGCTGCCCAGGGTTTGTGGTTTGCAGCCTGGTTATCCTTTGCTTTATGTATAAAATCCACTTATGAGTGAGTACATATCATGTCTATCTTTCTGGGTCTGTGTTAACTCACTCAGGAATACACTCCAGATCCACTTGCCTGCAAATTTTAGGATGTCTTTTTTTCTGCTGAGTAGTACTGCATTGTGTAAATGTACCACAATTTTTAAATCCATTCTTCAGTTGAAGGGCATCTAGATTTTTTTCAGGTTCTGGTGATTACAAATAGTGCTGCTATGAACATAGGTGAGCTGAAGCCCTTGGGGTAAGAATGTGCATTCTTTGGGTATATGTCCAATAGTGATATTGCTGGATTATTGGGGAGATTGATTCCCAGGTTTGTTTGTTGTTGGGAGCTGCCGCACCTTAAAGATGGCGCTGGCTCCTGTTCCCCACCTTCCTGATGGCGAATGCTTCTAGTAATAATTAACTCCATCCATGGGATGTGCTGAATTGACTAGCTTGCTTCCGTGTGTGTGGCCCTATGGTGAAGGCCCACGCGGCATTAGCTGAGTGAAGGACTTGAGCTTAAAACTGGCTGCACAG
>PVIH01014228.1:0-54774 GCA_004025045.1 Sigmodon hispidus | reverse complement strand
AGTGATACTCATTAGCATATGACTGGTGATTGGCCCAAAATAATGGCTCATTAACATATTTGAGGATGGCATCGGATAGGTCCTTTCTCGATGCCTAATTAGCATAAGCACATCGGATTGGTCACTACTCGATGCCTAATTAGCATAAGCGGCAATAGAATGTTCCAGCAAGTTGTACAAAGGCAAACCGCGCCCTACAACACAAGATACACTGATACAAGTTAAGAAATCTATTAATCGATATAAGTTTTAAGAAGTATGCAAGAAGTTGTACATGAGACATATAGAATTAAATGCCTACATGTGGTTATATATCAATAACTCGAGGAAAAGAGTCCATGAATTTAAAAGAAAGTAAGGTGGGTGTAAAAAAAGATTTTTGAATGGAGAAAAGGGAGAATGATACAATTATATTATTGATTGAAAATGAAAGTAAATATTTTTAAATAAATGTGAGTAGTGAGTTAAAAGGAAAATTTATGAAACTAATACAGAAAAGTAATTACTTTAATAAAAAATAATTTTCTAAAGAAATCTAGCTCAAAATGCTTTATTTTTTATTATTTTTGAAGTTTCATGGTAAAAATAATAATTCCTGATGGGCACTTGTGATACATCTTTATCCCAGCACTTAGGAGGCAGACAGTGGCAGGAGAATCTCTAAGTTCACACCAGCCTCCTTTACAAAGTAGTTCCAGAAAGCCAGAGCTACCCAGAGGAAAGCTATCTCAAAGAACAAAACTAACAAACGAAAAGAAAAAAGGAACAAAAGAAACCAATTTTTCAACGTTAAAATACGTTTATTTCTAAATAATTTTTGCAGTTATATTTATCCTGATGCCATATCTACACAAATATAGCAGAAAGAGAGAGACACAGAGCCAATATCTGATATGCACACAAGGAATACACATGCAGATATCCTCTGAGAGTACTCAAAACATGAATTCAAGAACATGAATTGGAAAGGACCTTTAACAAAATCTAGTGAAATTTATGCAAAGCTAGTGCAATGCATGTAAACAAATAAACACAACACATTAACAATTTAGCGCATTAAATTAATAATTGTTGGCACAAAATATTGGACAAAATTTAACATTTTTAATCATAAAAATTTCTCAAGTAACAGTATAAATCACAATGGAACATCATAAACTCTCAAAATTAAAAATATACAGCAGATGTTCTGTGGAATGGTGAAAATTTGGAAGTCTTTCTCAGGTCTGGATCAAGGCCAGACAGGGAAATCTTGACTCTTCAGCATGAAGCTAGAAATCTCAGCCAAAAAAGAAGAAAAAGAAATGAAAAAATAATTTAAGTTGATCTTGATTGAAGATAACAAAATCTTTTATATTGAAAATCCTTAAAAGCTACATTGAAAGTCTCTCAGAAATCAATATATTTGATAAAATTACAAAATTAAATATCAACATATAAAATTTAGAAACATTTCTCAACATTGACAAAAAACTTTCTGCACAAAAAAATTCATAAGATATTTTTTAGGGTCTTGTTAAAATAGAATTTACAGAAATATTGTTATGTCTTTACTAATTTACACATACAAATTGTACAAAACAGTTGGTTTCACATGAGCGTTTGCAAAGCCATAAACACTGTAGCTTGAACTTCTATCTCTCTCTCTCACTTTTCTCTCCTCTCCCAACAAATACTTCATAGTTCCGAATTGTTCCTTCCCCTGGTACAGGTCATATTCTTTATACTTAAAGTTGTCACATATAAGAGAAAACATGCAATGCATTCCCTTGTGTGTCTGACTAATATGATATGAACCTCCCTTTCAGTTCCTTCAATCTCTCTTTTTTAATAACAGAAATCTATTCAGATTTATGGGTGAATAATGCTTTATCTTATATCAATATCACATTTTTTTATTTTTCAACATTGGTTATTTTAAATAATTCTACAATAAACATGGCTAAAAAAGTATTTTTTTCATATACAGACACCACTTATGTGAAATCAATCACTAAGAGCAATATGATTGATTTTTGTTGTTGTTTAGAGTTTTTAAGTTTTGGGGGTAGATAGATTTCCATGTTGCTGAAGGGAATGGAATGGGCTCCAAGGTACCACCAGTCCAAGGTGCTTCATATCACAAGCTGTTCTGTGGTTGTGGTTTTCAGCTTGGGTGTCCTTATAATTCTTCATTAGTCTCCTTTTATACGTGCAATTATCACAGAAGAAAAGAAAAAACTTCAGTGTAATTTTAGCTTGGACATGTTGGAAAAATATTTCAGCATTTTATTCTACATTTTAAAATTAGTATTTCTATTATGGTCATTGTTTATTATTATCATTACACAGAGTGATCAGCAACCTACCCAATTATAATAACGATTTTCTGTCTCAAATAAGAGCTTTTCCTCAAGTACGCAAACAGATAAAAGATAAATTCAGAAGCTAAATGCAAGTCACATATTACTTTTTAATAAACTTAGTGTTTTATTGAGCAGCAATGAAATAAATGTTACTTGAAACTCTAGCTTGTCATCTTAAAAGTAAAAATTATAATTAAGTAAAACAATGAATATTCTTAATATCAGAAAAGAAAAGACTAATAGGACTGGTGTGGTGAATATTTGAAACAAAAGAAAGAAAATAAATGAGAAATTAGAATAATTACTTTTGTTATTTCTTGTAGTCATTTGAGAATGGTGTACAATGCATGTTTCTCATATTCACCTTCGTTCTCTTCCAACCCACTTTGTGTCCTCTTTAATTTAAAAAAGAAAAATAGTATTTGTGTGGTCCTTATATTCCTGGATAAATCTCTGTTCATTAGAGTATAGCTTTCTCTGGATTTTATTATTTTAAAATACAATGTGAACCCAAACAGTTTGGCATTGGATAACTGTGAGTAGACAAAAGTGTACCTAGTAATTGTTATAAACTGAATGCATTTTAAAAGTAGCTGAGTTAGAGATTTTGGTATTGGGCAAAGCTTAATATAATTAATTTATTTATCAATTTTAGATATCATGCAAAACTTATTATTTGTGAGTTTATATGTTTAAAAATATATGGCTTTATTATTCACACACACAGAGATACAGAGATACACACACACATATATATATGTATATATATGTATATATATATATACATATAAAACATTTGATCTGCAAAAATATTTTTGGTCCATAGGGATTAGGACTTCAGCTGTTTTCCCCTACTATGAGAACATCTTGTCCATATATAAAAGAATAGAAAACCTATTCCCCAACAAAAGTGAAATGGGTTCAATGACATCTATTTTCCTCTTTAATTCCAAAGTGTGAGGAAACTATCTGTACAAATGCACATTGCAAGACTAGATGAGATGGAGGAATAACTGCTTTAAGGAGATATTATAGACCAAGAACCGGCATTTAGAATTCAGACAGCATTTTTTTTTTTTTTTTTTTTTTTTTTTTTTTTTTAGGCAAGCTCATTTGGTCAGAAAGAGTAACTGATGTGGGATGTCTTTCTGTGAATACCAATGGGTAATAAAGGACCTTTTATGGGCCCATAGCAAAGCAACTTGTAGGTAGGCAGAATTCCAAGCATAGATAAAGGATAAGAAGAACAGAATCAAAGAGAGACTACAAGCTGCCCTTGAGAAGGCAAGATGTAACGGAATAGAGGCAAAGACACGAAGCCACATTGCAATGCACGGAATAATAAGAATAGATTGAATTAATTTGTAAGAGCTATTTTGTAATGATCCTGAAACATAAGACAAGCAGTTTATAATTGATGTACTCATTTGTGTGATTATTTGTGGCTAAGCATTTGTGAGATTGTGGGTTCAGACATGGATAGGAAGAGCCAGAAACTTCCAGCTACAGGTAACTGGTATGGTTTTCTTTTTTAAAATCTGAACAATTGTTTTTCCTGGCTAGACAATTGAATATAGGCTATAGGTTATTACTGGAGAAAATATGGAATATTATTTTTCTTATATTACTTCCTGGGTGATGACAAAGAAAAGGAAGGAAACCACATTATTTATTGAGTATTCATTTATAGGCCAGAATGACCAGTGTGATCGTAATGGATGAAACTACTAGAAACAGCACAGATGGCAGTACTCAGTATCACAAAGCAGAATTTCATCTCCTTTATAACTCAAATAACCTTCCTAGAGGACATATGACTTTGTGGTGACACAGCAGAAACTGATGGTTAAGTGGTCTGGCTCTAGAGTATACTCACTAAGACACAATCCTGTGATAAGGAAGTGGATACATTTATCAAGGTCATAGGCTGGTGTTCAGGTATTCTGACTCAATAACATTAAATCTATTTTCCTGGAAAAGTACTTTTAAATGAAAAACATATTTAATCAGTTTTCATTGAGAATTTACTTAGGGTGTTATTAAATTAATGTAAACTGAATATTCTTTTTAATAATTTGACATAAGTATGTAACACGTTAATAATTCCTGCTTTTGTCACAGACAGAGACTAGGTTGACGGAAAAAGAGATTTGAGTTTGTATAGATATTGAAAGAGAACTGGGGTTATCGCATTTAAGATTACAAACAGTCTCTGGGGCTTCCAAATATAATTATGTTTTCTTCATTATTTTGCAAGGGTGTTAATTGCCTGCTAGCAGTTAACCTCCCATGTGACTGTCAAGAAATGTAATCAATAGTAAGAGCAGAGGGACCAAGCTGTCATGGTTTCTGTGACCAATATTCTTTTCTCACCCCTGGCAAGGTGTTTCTGTTTTAATAAAACGAGCAGGTGCATATGTAGGTGGTTTCTCCAGAAAGCCACCAGCTAAATCAGTACATCTGATGGGTCTCAAATAAAAATGTAGCCAATCAGAACCTTGAAATATAATTGCCTCATTTTCAAACTTAAATACATTATAGGCCTCCTGCTAGTACTGCACCTGGCAAATCGACTTATTAAGGTTGTGGAGGGAAGAGTTTACCGAGGCATTTTGAATATTATGCTGACATTGTAATAAAGGAAAGGAGGGAGGAGGCATGATCTAATTCCACTGACGTCTGCTCAGATTAATATAGACCATTACTCCTGCAGAGCAGATAATCGAATCTCATTCATGGAAATATTTCAGATAATTTTTCATGAAGTAAAACACATTGCTTTTAGATATATCACCTCCTGATATTTCTTCAGTAATTCTTAATGTTTTTATTACACAGATATTGTTTCAGATTTTATTTGACTCATCCAGTGTGTTAAACTATCCTTTGTTACTATATATGCCTTTTTATATCTTTCTGGAGTTTTATTATGCAATTTTGCATACTTGTGTAGAGAATGAGTAGAACCCAAAGGAGAGTAAAACTCAACTTCTACCACTGTGCTGCCAAAAAAAGAATATATTTGGAATATGATTTATTTTTATAGGCAAACAAAAAAACAACTAACCAGGATTCAGATTTTGTTATAATTTTAAGCCAAAATTTTTACTTTGTTAGCCTTTTACAGATATTATAAATGAAAATAAAATATTAGATTTGCAAATTGGTATAAGGTCTAAGCATACAAATTATATCCAATTATTTTGGATAACTATATTTTAAAGTGTAAATTATTATAATACTGACAGCAACAGTGTTCATTAACATTCAATAAAAATCCTGAGTAAATCAGCGTTGATACAGGGTGGGGGGTTGCTTGATCCTGCCTCAACTTAATATGCCATACTTTGTGAATGCCACATGAGAGGCCTTTTCCTCTCTGACAAGTGGCTGGGTGGTTGGGGGTAAGCTAGAAGGTAGGAAAGTGGGGGGAGAGGAGGGAAGGAAAAATGTAGTATATAAAAGCAAAAATAAACTTATAAATGAAAAACTGAGTAAGTATTGAATGAAGGAGAAGTTACAAATCTAATTACAGTAAAATGACAGAGTCATACTGAGTTCCAAAGTATAACATACACATGAATTTGGTAATACAGTAATCATTGTAGTAGACTATTATGTGCAAAACAATTTTTCAATTCATTGCATGGAGTACATAAGTACAGCTTTTAGAAAGATAATTCAAAAAAAGTATTATATAACATTCAAAATTATCTAAAATTACTTCCAAATTTTTATATGGAAAGGTATGTCTTCAAAATAAATGAAGTAAAATCAGGCCTATTTATTAAATTGATTGAAAACTGTTATTTAGTTTTCATAGCATTTGTAGTCACAATACTTTAAATATGTATTTGCAGAATTTTGCTACTATAACTATTTTTCTGTTTTATGGCTACATGGGTTTACCATTTCTTTAATACATTAAAAATCTTATTTTTATTGATAAAAGTAGAAGATAGGCATTATATTTTTCTTTCTTATGGTTGCAAATGTAAATTTCTTTTTTCTTTATTGTTTTTGAAAATCAATATCAAAATTTATATAAAAAGCAAAACTCAGAAGAGCTAAAAATGCAGTAACAAAACTTCTCTTTTCTCTAAAATACATGAAACATAAAAAATAAAATCTAAAGCTCCTCCAGCCAGGTTAGGCTCAGCGACAGAATAAGACAGCACAGTAGGTTGCAGATAATGCCCACAGATACACTATGGCCACCAGAAATTTTTACTAAGCAAACCTTCTACAGTCAAACCAGAAGTTCTTTTGTGTGTGTGTGTGTGTGTGTGTGTGTGTGTGTGTGTGTGTGTGTGTTTGTGTGTGTGTGTTTTAAATTACTTTATTCACCTATAATCTTTCAATGGAAAAACAAATGTTTTTTTGCTTAAAGTCCACTAATAAATGAGTACATCCCCTGCTTATCCTTCTGGGTTTGTGACACCCCACTCAGGAGGATATTCTCCAAATCCATCCATTCTCCTGTGAATTTTAGGATATCATTTTTTCTTACTGCTGAGTGCTGCTTCATTGTGTTGATGTACCACAATTTGTTAATCCATTCCTCAGTTGAGGGGCATCTACATTGTTTCCAGGTTCTTGATATTATGAATAATGATGGTATAAACATAGTTGAGCTAATGCTTTTGGGATATGAATGTGCATCTTTAGAGGATATGCCCAATAGTGATGCTGTTGGATCCTTGGGGAGATTGATTCCCAGTTTTCTGAGAAACTGCCATACTGAATTCCAGAGTGGCTGAACAAGTTTACACTCCCACCAACAATAGAGATCTGTTTCCCTTGCTCCACATCCTCTCCAGCATAGGATATCATCTGTGTTTTTTATCTTAGCTATTCTGACATGTGGTATCTCCCAAACTGCATATACTGAATTGCTCCTGTGGTTAGTGTTACTAAATAACCTTATCTTCTTATTAGTAGCAAAAAAGGTATGTTTAGAGTGTTCTACTTACATGACAAATGATAGCAGTTTTGTTCTAGTCATCAGTCAATGGAGTAATGAAAATAACTGCCAACTTATATTACCCTTTCTTAATACCGTCATCTGCAATTATTTGCAAGGAGAGACAATTGTAACACATAATTTCCACATTAATGAAAGTTTAAAATCAAAGCTCTTTATGATTTGTGTTGTTGACTAAGGGCTGGGTTTGGCCATGTATTTAAATTGCATATACATTTACTTTAGAACATAAAAGAACCTGGCTTCATAAATTTTCAGTCTCCTGTTTTAGAGCCTGAGAATTAGAAAGTTTAAGAATAAGAAGGCTAAAGAAAATGTGTTCTTAAATAAAAGAACAAAAAGAAGCACACACACACACAAAGAATGTTGAAGTAAACTTGCTTTAAAATCTTGTCAGCTTTAAACTACTTCATGGCCTTCAATATAACTTAACTTTAGAGAAAGTTGAGAAAGGAAACAAACATAAAAGACCTAAGAACAATCCCTAGAGAACTATGACTGGGGGTTCTAGCACTGGACAATAAGAACAGGAAACAAACCACAAGAATGTTGAAATGGGACTTAGCCTATGATCACTCTTTATTATAAGTTAATATAGTCCCAAGTGTTTTTCACAAGAGGCACTGAAGATGGCAGTGACATCTGTGCTTTCCACTCTTAACCTTCACAAGCTGTATTATTTATAGTGGCTAATATATCCATCTTACTTCATTGATGTTGAATATTGGACAAAACAAAGTCACTCTTATACTTCCTGATCGTTTACAATAGAAGAAATAGCAAAGTCCAAACTCCCGATAGCTATCAGTGAACTTGTCCTTGTCATGTGGGGTATCTCCCTTAGGTTAGAACTGATTGTGATAAATATATGAGAAAAAGAGAGGAAAGTATTAATCCACGGCCACTAGTCTGTTGGCAAAGAATTAATTTCACTATTCAATACATCTGCTCCTTTATATTTTTCCAAATTTGATGCCATTTTATTACACAATAAATAGTATTTTTCTACTTAAGGATATTATTTATGGTCTAAAAAAGCAAAACTAAACAAAGAAATGAAGATCTGCTCTACAGTGCTACTGAAACTAACTAATCCTTGGGATTCCAGTGCTTAGTCTAATTGTCTGGGATTGTATTTGCAAACCTTCAGAAATCCCCATTGATATATAGACCCTCAAAATGAGCAAAGAACACATCATTGTATGAGCCATTTAAGATTTATGGGCTAGCTTGTAATAGAAGCAAAATAGAGATCTTCCTGAAATTTATAAAATATGTAATGGATATGAGTAAATGATGATCAATATTCAGACAGAACAGATAGTTACAGTGATGAATATAGATGATGCATAAATAGATTTGCAGAGTGATTTGCTTGTTAGTTTCTTTGTCTCATGAGAGTTAAGAATTTTATAGTAGTCTTTTAATATTTTTATTTAGTTTCCCAAAACTAAGTTGTCAGGCCCAAGATAGTAAGCATGCAAGTAACAGTGATTAGATAGATCTGGTCCAATTTATTTATTAAGAAATATCTCTCAGCTAAAGAAAATAAAGTCATTGTTTCAAGAAGGAATAAAGTGGTGGTATTTGAGGGAGGCAGGGGTAAGAGAGGGAAGGAGAAAGCTAATGCAATTTTAAATTTAAAAAAATAAAAATAATAAATTTTAATAATTAAAATTTTAACTATTTTTTGAAGAAGCACGTTTACTGTGTCTGTGCAGTCAAAACATATCTCTAGCCAAGAACTATTATTACCTAGGAATTTAATACAAAAACAGTCAGCCAAATTCTTTACAGATTAGGGTCCAGTCTTTTAGAATGAGACACAAAATATATTGTAAAGTAAAAATCCCATGGAACATAAAAATGAACGTATTTTTATTATAGTTTTTTTGTGTTTTCTCCTACCATCTGAAAGATGGCTAGAGCTTTTAAAGTACTATAGATCAGGTAAATCATTACCATGAAGCTTGCACAATGGTGAAGCATCATTTTATTGAACACTTATTTTGGAGTCTGAGATATTGGTACTGTTGTAGATCAATCCCTCTGATAACAATTTTCCTAGCATTGCAATTTGCCATTTCAATTTAATATTGCCAGTAGTATTAGATCAGCTATTACATTTATGGCTTAAATTACTACTGAAAATATTGTTGGGAGAAGAATATAATATTGCAGTGATTTTATCATTAGACCACTTTTCTTATACACAATGCCAGGACTCCACAAAAACATCAGGTTTGCAGGCTATTTGGTATCATTTATATCTTTATGACCAGCTCTCAGGGTGCTCCACAAAGAACAGTAATAATAATTTTGAGAGCTGTGGTCAGAGTAGTTGGCCACTGCAGCAAGTAGCAAAAAAAAATGATCATGCACTTTGAAAATCTAGAAGTTTATTCCAGGAGGAAAAAAAAAAAAAAAAAAAAAAAAAAAAAAAACACATAGTTGTTGGAGTTTTGTTAAATGGCCCCATAAAATTCCAGAACTATTTTGATGCAAAAGGATAATCCTTTCAAAAAAATACAAGAGCAGCTAAATACAGGCTTATATACAATTCTCACTTTCATTATTATGTTTAAATGCTTTTTAAAAGTGAAACAATAAAGTTTAATAACTAGAGAATTCATATTACAGATTTTGTTCAAACAATTCATGACCTATAAAACTGGTTCAATTGTTATCATAAACATTTTATATTTTTATAAATATTGTTTCATATTTTGCATATATTTTCTGTTATTTATTGCCTAATATATTAGCTTAGACTTTGTAGCTAATTTCAAACATTATATGCAATATAAAATATACATATGTACATAAATTTTAAAATATTCACATGTACTAAAAACTTTTGATTCTAATGCCTCTCATTACATCTCCTCCAAATTATCTTCCACACAAGAAAATTTTTATGGGAGAGCAAATAAAAGAGGTTGAGCTATGCTGTAGAAAATAATCCCCATCTGATGCTGACTTCCCATAACTATTAACAGAACTCAGAATAAACTTCATTTGCATTGACTGGCAAAGGAAATAAGATGTAAATTATAACACAGTTTACAAAAATAAGATGCTATCATTAAATTACTCTTGAGAGCACTTTTATGGTACAGTTGTGGGGAACTTCATGCACCTGAGATATGTATATTAGGCCTCTTACCTGAAATACAAAGGTCTTATAGACCTTAACTTTCACATCTATTATGTCAATGTTGTCTAAATCTATAGAAAATGCATTGTATGATATTTCACAACATACAATATAGAAAAAAAAACATGGCCATTACATATTTCTCTCAAATTAGATATTAAAATAGTTTGTCAGAAAGTAAAATAATGTTCTTTTTTTTCTAAAGACAATTTTTGGTTTCTGATTTACAATAATTTTCATTGATAGATTAATAGTTGAAATGGTTATTATTTATATTATTTTTACACTGATTAATAATCAGACACTGAATTCAATATAGTAATTCTCTATGAATAGATTCAGATAAAACTTAACAGTATCGTCAACTGTTGCTAAAGCCCATGTGGGGCTCATGAGGTAGAGAGCTTGGGCACAGCTGATTTAGTACCTCACCTTCTCTCTTTTCTTTGAAGGTATAGCAACTTGTATGGTAGAAGCTTGGAGACTGCCTCTCAGATTATACTCAATGGCCATGAGATGAAAAACAAGCAGCCTCCCTTTCTATTGACTTTTCTACAGTGTTCCAACATGTGGTCACAGCTTGAGTTCAGTATTTCTGTAGGGATGATACAACAATGTTCAGGAGAAAGGGCAATTTTAAGCCTAAAAATTAAATTTGAGCACACTGGCATTTCCTTCACATACAAAATAGTGCTGCTTGTGTGACACTGAACAGAATTTTATTACATACCCACCCAAACCAATAGGAGTTTTCTGTCTTGACTTAATCATATACAAATTAAAATTCATGTTTTTGGTTGATAAAAAGAAACATGGAAATTACAACTAACTTAGGGACAAGTACCTTTTTATAGAGAGCTTACAAGGGTTATCCACTTACAAAGCCACTGCAAATTTTAAGGGGTAACTATTACTTCTAAGTAGTGTGACTCTGTTTTATAACTGATACATTATATAGAACAAGTGTATTTTAAGCCAAGTTATGCATACCTGTCTCACCACTTATATTTTTATGGTTAAAACATTCTAAGTACTTACATCTGGACTTTTAGAATTTACAATCATTTTATAGTTTGGTAGAAAATCTTAATATGCTCTATTTACAGTAGCAAGGCATCAGTCAGTCACTGTCCTCTCTATATCCTTACTTCTCATCGACCCTCTTCAACAAACCACTCTCTTCTCATATTTTTAATTGTTTTTGAGTCTTCATGAGTGAGAGAACATGTTGACTTGTATATACATTTAGAGAGGATACATTATACTTTAGACTCATTCACATTTTAAGAAATTTGCTTCTTTCTATGGCTGAGCAGTATTATACTATATATATGTACTGTTATATATACATATATAATATTTCTATTATATATTACATATATCTATATGTGTAAGTTTATGTGGAAGAATGCATACACAGAGAAAACCAGACGTAATATTTACAAAGGATACAATCAAATGATGGAAGCAATTTTTATGTCAGGAGAAAGTAGCCCACTTTAACCTTTATTTGCTGTGATATGCCATGTAAACAAGACCTTGCTACCTTAGCCTTCCTCTGTTTTATCTATCCTCAGAAAGTATTTTAAATTCTAAAGAAAGACATTTAAGACACTCTTCCCTTTTTATTTGTGATTGAAGCTGACTTTCAAAGATGATTATGAAAGCCTATGAGCTGTTAATCCATGAAAGTAAAATGTAGGAGTTTCAGAACATTGATCATTCCAAGGCACTGAGGCGAAGAGTTATTTTTCCATCATTTTCCCCCTGAGAAACTACTATAACTTTTATATTCAATTAATATAGGATATTTGTCACTAAGCTTGATGCCAATCTCTGCCAAATTTCTTTCATTCATCTTGCTGTTACTTTTTATTACTCAATAGAGGTGACAAGGATTAGAGTCTCCAAGTTGCCATACTATTAAATTGACTACACCCTGTTTTAAATGTATTTTCTTTTTTCATTCAAGGCCAGGATTTGCATATGGTAGGCAAGTGTTCTGTGACTGTATTTTATCTCTAAGCTCAGGATTTTTGTATTTTGAGAAACCACAATTCTTTTTGATCACACATTGCTTCATATTCTCTTCAGCATACACAAGGTTTAACTTCTGTCAATATGTATGCTCACACTTTGACCTACTGTCTATAGGACACTGTGTAAAATATGACCTAATAGGGGTGGTAATTTTGTTTTGTTGAGACAAGATCTCACTATATAGCTATCCTAGAACTCACTATGTAGACCAACCTAGATTCCTGCTTCGGCTTTCCAATTTATAGGATTAAAGGCTTGGGCCACTTTGCCCAATTATTATACACACTTATTACATAATAAATTATGTTGTTAAGAATGTTTTTTTTGTGTAGTTGATAATTTGTATGCTTTAATTTCCAAAATATGTTTAAATTTATTGCTTATTTTAGATGGATTATTTAGTACTAAACCATGAAATTTTTATTCTTTATATATGCTAAGAATAAACTTCTTACCAGAGAAAGTTATTAAATAAATTCATCACTCTAGTCAGTAAACTCTTTTTTAATTCTTACCCCTTCCCTTGGCTAGGCTATGTAGAATTTTTTTTATTTTATTTATTATGAATAAAGTCATATTTTTTATCCCTGTATGTACTTGTTCAAGCTCCCTTCCCCCTCCCACCCCTTCCAGTCACTCCCTCTTCTCCAAATCACTTTATCTCCTCCCTAGCAAGGGCAGGAGATCTCAAGTTCCCAAGGTCCCAAAGTGGCTTAGTTCAGCATCCTCTTCTGGCAGATCTGCTTTCCTCGCTCCAACATCAAGACCGAATCAGGTGTTCCTCTGGAGGCAGCGGGATCCAAGGTGCCAGTCCAAGGTTTTTTCAGATCCCACGCTGTTCAGTGGTTGTGGTTTCCAGCTTGGACATGCTTTGCTTTTTGCTATTTTGTTTAGCGTCGACTAATGAGTGAGTACATACCTTGCTTATATTTTTGGTTTGTGATATATCTCTCAGGAGGATGTTCTCCAAATCCATCCACCTGGCTGCAAATTTTAGGATATCATTTTTTCTTACTGCTGAGCAGTACTCCATTGTGTAGATGTACCACAGTTTGTTAATTCATTCTTCATTTGAGGGGCATCTAGGCTGTTTCCATGTTCTTGCTCTTACGAATAATGCTGCTATTAACATAGTTGTACTAATGCCTTTGGAGTGCGAATGTGCATCTTTAGGGTATATGCCCAATAGTGGTATTGCTGGGGAGATGAATTCCTAGTTTTCTGAGAAACTGCCATACTGCATTTCAGCGTGGCTGAACAAGCTTACACTCCCACCAACAATGCAGGAGTGTTCCCTTTTCATCCAGCATAGGCTGTCATCTGTGTTTTTTATCTTAGCCAATCTGACAGATGTAAGGTGGTATCTCAAAGTTGTTTTGGTTTGCATTTCTCTGATGGCTAAAGATGTTGACCACTTTTTCATGTGCCTTTCAGTCATTTCTAAGTCTTCTGCTGAGAATGCCCTTTTTAGTTCTGAACCCCATTTTTTGATTGAGTTATTGAAAGTTTAAAAAAACATAGGGAATGGGTAATGGTTTTGCAGAACTTGAATGAATGAGGAACCAATGACTGGTCCAACTTGAGACCCATGCCAGGAGAGGGAGCCCATGCTAGACACTGCCTAGATGGTCAGGAATCAGAGGTTGGATAGTGCAGAGACTTGTGGTGGAACCAAACAGACCTATGGTAGTCTAGAAACTCAGGAGAGAACCTAGAGATCTAGGGTAGAACCTAGATAGACTGGGAAAAATGTCAACAAAATAATTTCTAATGATACTCTCCTATAGTCATAGACTGGAACCTAGTCAAACTCTCCCTAAGTTTTGGAAGATAGCCCATTGAAGCAGGGCTTTATCATTTTTTCCCCCATGTTTTATCACTTTCATGTCCATGTTGAACTTCTTTGTAAAAATTGACTTAAAACTTTGGAAATCTGATTTTTTTTCCTTATAATAGTTTACATACTGTTGTAATTGGTTTTGCTATGGTGTTGGTTGAATTTATTTTGTTCACAACTCTGAGATTTTTGCCTGATTCTCATCTACTCAGCCCTCCATATCTATAGGTCTCACATCTGTGCATTTGGCAAACCACCGGCAGAAATTAGCATTATTTTCTATTTATTTGTTTGTTTGTTTTTTACCTCCCCACCTAAATTTCCCCTTCTCTCTTCTCAGTCCCCTACCACCTCCCTTCTCCATTCTACTCCTCCTCCTTTGTTTCTTGTTAGATACAAGTGAGCTTTCCATGGATATTAGCCAGCCATGTTATATTAAGTTACAGTGAAATTAGGCACTTCCTCTTCTATTAAGGCTGTATGAGGCAATCTGGTGGGAGGAATTTGTGCCTAAAGCAGGCAACAGAATCAGAGGCAGCCTCTGCTCTCACTGTTATGAATCTCACAAGAAGACCAAGTTACACAGCTGTAACACATACGCAGAGTCAGTCTAATGCAGGCTTTATGGTTGTTGGTTCAGTTTCTGCAAGGCCCTATGATCTCAGGTTAGTTCATTCTATAATTTTCTTGTGGTTCCCTTGAACCTACTGGGTCCTACAATTCTTCTTTCCCTCTTCCACAAGATTCCCTGAGCTCCACATAAAATATGGCTATGGGTTTCTGTATCTATTTCCATCCATTGGTAGGTGAAACCTCTCTGATGATAGTTGGCCTAAGCATCCATCTATGAGTATAGCAGAATATCATTAGGAATTATTGACTTTGTTTTTGTTTCTGGGCTGTTAGGCCTGTGAGTCCTGACCCTCAGGGGTGAATTCTTTCGCAGGATGTGGGTCTACATCTGGACAAGTCTTTCCCACAATTCAGGCAGAAATTATTTTAAAAATTATGTTCATACTAAACTTTTTATTACCTAAAAATAAAACAATCCTTTAATTGCACGCACACATCAGGATTATAAGTCATGCAAAGATGACACAGTATCTGAGAGGATATATGTATGTTCTGTGCAAACACTACTTCATCCTTTACACAGTATTTTAGCATCCATGGATTTCTGTGTCTTCAGCAGGTCTTGAAACTCGTATGCCATGGCTCTAGAGAGATAGCTGTAACTTGGCACTATAGTTAGCCTTGACAGCAATGACGTCATTAGAATGCTAAAAAAAATTCTCACCTCTTTTCTTTAAAAACTTAACCTGTTGGGAAATCATAAGTGTGGGTGTGAATCTGAGAAGACTGAAAAATGAGTTTGATGGAGTGCATGATGTAAAATCACCAAATAAAAAATATATATAAAAAATTTAAAAAAGAAAGTTTTCGGCTATAGTTTCTTGAGTTCCCTATATATTTTAGAGATCAGTCCTCTATCATATGTAGGGTTAGTGAAAATCTTTTTCCATTCTGTAGGCTGTAGTTTTGTCCTATTGACTGTGTCCTTGGCTTTACAGAAGCTTCTCTGTTTCAGGAGATCCCACTTATTGATTACTGTTCTTAGTGTCTCTGCCACTGGTGTTATATTTAGGAAGTGGTCACCTGTGTCAGTCCGTTGGAGGGTATTTCCCACTTTCTTTTCTATCAAGTTCAGTGTGGCTGGGTTTATGTTGAGGTCTTTGATCCACTTGGATTTGAGTTTTGTGCAGGGTGATAGGCTGGATCTATTTGCAGTTTTCTGTACACTACCATCCACCTTTTTGTTTGTGATCTCATTTGTTTAGTTTTAGTTTTAATTCTTTACATTAGATTTTTTTTTCAGTAAAAAACGATCACTCATTCCAATGTCTTGCCATGCATTATCTAAACAGTCCTCTGTATATTTCACCTTTCCGATTATATACTTATGTTGTTAAACCTTTTTGGGTTAAAATTATCTCTAGTCAAAGCTAAGGCTCTGTTTGTTTTTTCATTCAACTAAGTGTGGGAAGCCAATTTTTCCAGTACTGTGCACTGGTCTTTTCCTCTTTTATATTCTTAGTACTTCAATAATACTAAGTTGATCATAGGTGGGTAGTTTACCTCTAAGGTTCCTATTCAGCTCTGTTAGGTTCTCTGCCTGTTTCTAAATAACGCTGTGTTGTACTGAGTGTTACTTCTATGTAGAATTCCAGAACATGTAATGACTGGTTTTAGGAAGTTTGTGATAGAAAATGCCATGAAATAACCAGATTTAGGAAAGTGAGAGAAAGGTGGTGGAAAGCAGGAGAGACAGCAGCTTGCATCTATTTGTAGGACTCTTCTGAGTATACAGGTCCAACAGACTACATGTTTAAAAATTGGGAAGTTCAGTAAGCCTGTGGAGAGGTGTTTGTACTTCATTACAATACTCTTGATCCTTTGCAAGCTTCTATTCTGTAGAATACACTGTGTAATCTTAGAAGAATGGTGTCTTACTATCACATGTTCAGTGACATAAAATTTCTGAGATTATCAGCTTCCAAGTGAAACCAAGTTTTCACATTGAATGGGAGGATTTTGTTGTTTTTGTTTGTTTGTTTCTAAGGCTTCTATGCTGGAGCTATCTAAAGAAGAGTCACAGGCATAATTTACAACTTTAGATGATAAGGACAAGTTAGTTTGGGAAGGGACCTTGAATAAGGATATACAAGGATAGAAAATGTGACTTCTTTGTTAATAATAATAATAATAATAATAATAATAATAATAATAAAAAGAAACAATTTAAAACAACTGACAACATCATACAGAAAAATACACAATCTCATTGTTTTATTTTGGAATAAATAGACTATTATAAAAAGGAAAACTGCAATTTTGTGACAAACTTTAAATAACAAGAAGAATACCTAGAAGGATATGACATAAGGGTAATAAATTTGTTTGAATATAAGGTAGGAGGCTTTCAGGAATTGGAGAAATAATAGGAATCACTTATAATCATGAAAAAAGTGAAATAAGGACATTTTTTCTAATAATAGAAAAATGTACATACTTAAAGGCTTAATGTAGGAATTAATTCATATGTTGAAGTTTGCATGATTATTTGCCACTGTCACTGTAAGCACTCAGTCTGTCCAGTTAGAAATGTCATTACCTTTTTTTCATCCTCTGGTAGGTAATTAATTGTTCTTATACAAAATTCCAGGAGAAGGTATGAAACAGCTAAAATCCCAGCACAAAGTGACGCTGGTTGCTTATCCATTGTTCTTTCTGGTTGTGTGTAAAGACTTAAACCTGGTAGACTTAGAACCATAGTACTTTTCACATAGTTCATACCTGTTGTTATACACTTTACTTTGATTTTTTTTCTTTTTCTGAGTCACTGGCATTATATTTTAAATCACAGTATTCAAACTATTCTGACAAACTATTCTGGCATATTTATATGTGCTACCCACTGTTACTTATTTCTTTATTGTGTCAGTAGTATAAGTTATATGCAAGATATATATACATATACATATTATAGAATAACAATAATGTACAATATTAGAAATTGTTAAAAGAAATAAAGAAAAATAAGACACTGCCTTCATACTTGCTGTAAAATATAATTCTCTCTCTCTTTTCTTATATTCTTGGAAGGTTTGTTTTCCATTCAGAGTTGACAATGTACAATGAACCTATAATTGAAATTAATTTCACATTACTTCTGAACAAAATCAGCCTGTCCTACAGAATGGTTATTATGAGATCCTAAGAGATAAAATTGTAGGAATTTTACTGAACAAAAGCACTCTATGAATATAAAAGATTTAATTTAATATCTTTGTCAACTCCAGGAGTATTTCTGCTTGTTAAGCAGGAACTTTTTTTTCAGAAAGGGTTTGTTCTAGGCTTTAGTTATTATTAACAGTGTCAGTTTGCATAGTTGCAGAAACCTGATAAAACACATTTCTTCATCAGAAAAATGAAGATTATTACAGTACTCATCTCCTAACTTCTGCAGAGAATAGCAAGATAACTCACATACATTTATCAGAGCAGCATGAGAATAGTTACAGTAAATAGATTATTGAAAAACTATAGAAAGCATTGCTCACAATTTATGTGAAGAAATTTTACGGTGTTTATGGTAATGTATTTTAACAAACATGAATATCCTGCATTATTATAGCTAAGATTATTATTACCATTGACTGCACAGTGATTGGCACATAGGACACAGTTAATAGATTTTGTCAAGCTCTTGTCTGACTCTAGACTCTAAGGATTGCTGAACTCTCAATGAATTGCAGAACTCATTTTTCTTTTTAGAATAGAATCTTACTGCAGCATGCAAGAGAAATATTTAAATGAATTAGGAGACTCAGGTACTAAGAGGACTAGAGATGCTAGCTAGCTCAGGGGATAAACAAGGTAGAGTTCAGTACTCACAGAGCAGAGAAAATCTCTGGAGGACATCTAGGACCATATTTGCCTACAGCTGGATCATCTGCCATCTAAACGCAGATCATTGAAGCCATCCTTATTAAAAATGACATCAGATAATTCACTTTCTAGAGCTCCTCAAATTTGTACATTTTCCTAATTAAGAAGAGATGAAGAAACATTTGCCATTTATACTTTTACAATATATGTATATTAACGGAAAAAATCTTTTTATAGATTATATTCTAGTTGGTTCCCCTCCCTCAATCATCCCAGACCACTCTCTCTTCCTGCCCCAACAACCAAATCCCCATCATTTCTTTTGCTCTATCATGAGAGTACAAACAGGTATATAAAAATTAATATTGATAAAATAAAATAAGATAAAACATAAAAAACAGACTATAAAAATAAAAAATATAAATAGCCAAAATACAACAAAAAAATAAGCTCAAGAAACACATATAGTCAAAGTGACACACAAATTCACATACATAGGAATTTTAAGACAAACACAGAATCAAAACCATAATATATACTTAAATGCCATATAAGATTAAGTAAAAAGAATGAAAGGAAAAGTCCTGATAAAACATTATGAGACAAAGAAACGTCAAAAATGTAACTGGGTTCCTTTTATGTCTGCCATCTGTTGTTAAACATGAGGTCTGGCATTGAGTCCAGTTTGTATACCCAGTGATACTCCATTACAAATATTTGTTTGTTTGTGAGAATTTATCAACTGGAGATTTATTTTGGATTAGAGATAAGGGCTTGTGTCTACTTTCCTCTGCAGAACTTAAAAAAAAATTTGATTAAAATATATTTGCATCATCTTCGTTTTCTTTCTCTTATGTGCTCCTATGCATTTTTACAATCTTTTCAATGCCCTCCCCATTCTTTGTCAAATATATGGCATATTTTCTTTTATTATTGTTGTGTGATTAGATAGATAAATATATAGGTAGAAAAACTAAGTAAAGACAGATAGATAGATTGATTGAATGATATATAACTATATACATACAGCATGTTGAGTTCTTTTTGTGTCAGTTCTATATATGCTTTTGGGAATGACTACTCTATATTAGATAGCCAATTATAATGATGGGATATCTAAGTACACTGAGGGTTACCAGGTTGTAGTTGTAAGGCTGGCTTATTTGTAGTCCATGCTCAGGTGAAGGATATACAGTGCATGGTAATATTTCCTTATGCTAATACATATTTTCAGGCTCAAGTCATTTACAAAATGTGCTCTGTAATATCAAGGGTATCAACCTGTGCCATGAGTAATAGTATGTATACACTTTGAAAATGTCTTTAAACTTAGGATACTTGCCTGTTGCCAGTTGATATTCCTGCCATATGACATTAATTGCTCCAAGTGGTTTTCTATTTACAATGATAGGAAAAATATGCAAGAGAAAAGGCGCTTTCTTCATCATTTCAGGAGGCAATAGTAAAGCTACCCATCAAAAGTTTAACTAGAATCCCTCTTTGCTTAAATTATAGGCACCATGCTGAGTTACTTCCAGGGAAAGTTTCAAATTTCTAGTTCGGAATACAAAGCTAGTTTCTCTGAATTCGTTCAGTAAGTTACCAAGCAATATAACTTTTAACTTAATTTTTAATGGAACACAAATAGCAACCAATTAATATGACCTTTCTATCTTGTGTGTGTGTGTGTGTGTGTGTGTGTGTGTATGTGTGTGTGCATAACAGAAATCTACCATACTTCTCCAGTTTATGAACTCTCTAGCATTTGGAGCCCCATGAATTTAACATTAGCATTTAAATCACCATTCAATAGGAAAGTTTCCACTCTAAAGTTGTGTTGCACTATGACATTCTGTGTCTTTCAAATATTTTAGCCTAATAATTTCATGAGAAGCTTTCTTTCCCCCTTTTTTTCTCAGTTTGCTCCTTTACTCTAACTCCAGTCAGCTCTGCATTGACTGACTTAGGCATGTCTTACTTTGAAGAATTCTCTGTTGTTTTATTTTGTTTAGTATAAATATACAAATCACTTGAGGCCTCAAGGAATAATCTATGGTTTTGTCCATAGAGTTCATGACAAAATTCATAACTCTAAAGTCTTATTAGCTTTGGTTTTTAATTTTCTCGTTTTTATTTACTCTTCCCTCATATTATGTATCCTGATCACAGCCTCCACTAACTCCAATCCTCCCAATCTTTTCCTCACCTTCCCTCTTCCCCAGATTTTCTCCCTATCTGTCTCTCTTCATAGGAGAGCAGGCATCAAAGAGATGACAAACAAAAGAAGACAAGGAAAAAGCTCTCAGATTGAAGCTGAACAAGACAACCTAGAAGGAGGAAACCTGTCCCAGAATCTCTCAAAGAAATCACCAACACACCTGCTCCCACTATTAGAAGTCCTACTAATGAACTAAGCTAGCAGCCCTATCATATGTGCTGACGGAGACCCTAAGACCCATGTAGGCTCCGTGGTTGGTGCTTCAATGACTGGGTGTCCCCATGAGACCTATTTGTTTATAGGTCTCTGTGGAGCATGGTCTTTTGTTATGGATCCCTCTGACTCCTATAATTCTCTTTTTGCATCCTCTCTAGGAATCCTTGAGCACTGCCTTATGTTTGGCTTGACTCTTCCAAGTTGCACATTGTACCTGTCTGAATCAGAGAAAATTGATGTGATTATATAATTATATTTTAATTTAAAATAAAACACATTGAAAAAAAGTTTGAAAAGTGCATGTAGTATTTTAAGATGAAATTAGGGTACCATATCAAACAGATCAGATTTTAGGGCAATGTCCCATCCACTCTTTTAATTAAGTAATTAATTTCTGAGTTCATGTTTTAAAATTTTGAATCAACATCATTTCTTCCATGAATGGGCCAATACCCTATATTTCCACACTTTCACCTATCAGTGTTCCTTCTAATTTTAATGTGGCCAGGCTGGTGGCCAACAGAATATAATCAGAAGGTCAAAGTTTGTTTGAAGTTCTTTGACATTGGGAGATAAAAGTTTTACTTTTAGCATGATCTTTGAATTCTTGAACACTTTGAAAGAAAGTTTGGGTGTTTGAGGTTCTTCTTTATTTAGAAATGTTTTTCCCATATCTACCACTGCCCCCTCCCTTCCATCCTCCTGACCCCTCCTAATCCTTTCTCAGACTCTTCCTACCCTATCCCCCAATCCATTCCCTGAAAAGGGCAAAGATTCCCAAGTTAAGTCAGTTCAGTCATGCATATCCAGCTGAGATAGGTTCCAGTATGTAATCACTCATAAGTGAATTTTAGACATAAAGCAAAGAATATCCAAGATGAAAACCACAATCCCTGAAGAGCTAGGTAACAGAAGGAAATTAAGAGAGACATCCGAGGATCCTCCTTGGGAAGAGGAAGTGAAATCTCCTCGGTAAATTGGGAACATAATGAGGAGTGAGCAAAGGGAGGTGGAAACAAGTCGTAAAAAGAAGGAAATGGATGAGTGATTGAAAAATGGAGAGGGAGAAATAAAGGAATTGATATCTTGATAGAGGGATCCACTGTGGGGTTATAAAGAAGCCTGGTGTTTGAGGTTCTGAATCAAGCCATCTCTGAGATTAGCTACTGACTCACCCACTGTTTTCAAACTTTAAAACTCTGCTTTTAATTTGAAATGGGCACCTGGTATCAGATATTACCTTGGTAACAGCATCTCAGCTTTGATAAAAGAACATATGTGGTAGATGTCTTGTCTAATTTCCATGTTTATTATTGTGTCTATTTATAATGGGTTTTACCCAAAGTGTTGTAGGAAGTCTACCACATATCCCACTCATTTTCTTTTTAGAATCTATTATAGAAGATTTCTTCTAACGCCTGTTCATTTGTCAATTCTTTCCTTAAAAAAAAAAGAAAAAAATAAAGCTTCAATTGAATTCAACTGATAAAGAATTCATTAAAGGACAGTGCATAGAGGATGAAATCAGCAAGAATGGTAGAGAAACATTCTCTTCTGCAACAGAAGTAGTTGAGAAAAACAATAGGAAAAATTTCTATAAAACGTATTTAGTGGTGACATCACTTTTTGAAAGCTATGAATATATTTCAATAGACACTACTATCTCTGACATCCTCCTGTTTCCATGATCCCCTGAGAGAAAAGATCTGAATCCAGGTGATTTAAATTGAATCCTACAGGTAAGAAAATCCACTCACTCTGTAGATTGAAGGGCAATGTGAAGGTGAAGAACAAGCAGAAATATAAAATAATCAGGAAAAAAAAAGACATGACTTGTTTTTAGATAGCTACTAATGACTTAGGATGTTATCTAGATTGCACCCTTGATTTATACACAATTTTGTAGTCTCAAAACATTGTTTATGAGCCAGCCAGACACCATTTTTAATCAGCAGTATAGTATTTAGTCAATTTCATATAAACAATATTACCAAGTGTGTTAACACCTTTTGAATAGATTTACAATGTTATATGGTCAGTTCTGGTTATAACAATGGTATATTATAGAACTTGAAACAATTTTTTTGGACATTCATCGTTTAAATATTTTCCTTGAAAATGGGAACAATAGTTTATAAAAGTAAAAACAAAATAAACACATAAAAGAAAACATAAAGTTGTGATTTGGGGGCAGATGTGAGAGTCAGGAAAATAAAATTAGTGTTATGAATAGGAAACTGGCTGCAACAGAACAAAAAGAAGCTGTATTAGAGGATGATCTGGGTTGCAATTACAGTGAGGGATAGTGAATAAAATAATTTGAAATTAGTTGCCTATGGCAAGCTGAAACAAAAAAATTATATATTTTTCAAAGTAGCTAGAACATGGAAACAACATAAGTACCCCTTGAGTAAAGAATGAATAAAGAAACTGTGGCATATGTACAAAGTGGGATATTACCCAGCAGAAATAATGATATCATGATATATGTAGACTGCCTTAGATTTCTTCTCTGCTCATTTTTTTTTTAACTTTCTGGTTTAACTCTGCATCAAAGTTCTATAGTTAAGATTAAAGTTGTGAGGTATGACTGTTTGGTTGTTAGGCCATGAACTCAGAAATTCAGAAAGATCTCTGTCTCCTCAGTGATGGAATTAAAGATGTGAGTCTCCATTTGGTCATTCCTGTGCTGAGATTAAAGGCTTGAGTTATCACTCTCTGACCCTTATGGCTTAACTGTGGGTGATGCTATTCTCTGAAATTTTAGGCTGAATTTATTAAATATAAATATATTGCCAGACTCTAAGAGCAACAGAGAGGGAGAACAAAGAAGTGGATATCTTGACAGAGGGAGCCATTGTTGGATTACAGAGAAACCTGATGCTAGGGAACAGCAAAGAACCCACAAGATGAGCCAAACTAGGACTTTACAAAATAGTGGTAAGGGTGTCTAAATTGGCCTTTCCCTATTATTATATGAATGACCACTCTACTAATTATAGCTGTTGTAGTTTAGATGAACCTTTGGGTCTGAACTTCACAACTCTGTGTTATAATTGGTTGTAGTTTTCTCTAATTGTCTCTGTTGCAAAAAAAAAAAAAAAAAAAAAAGTTTCCTTGATAATAGTTGAGTAAGTTTCCCTCTGAGATCTTTGACTTCACTTACCCTGGGTATTTGGATAGCTTTCCAGTACTAGTTTTTTTTGTTATTTTTTAATAACTTTTGTTGAGAGGTCTAAAATCTAATAAGAGACTTTGTTCCCCCCCCCCCAGAGTATGTGTTAAACTATTGCATCTTAAGTGTTAATTTGCCTTGCTGATAGTTGTGGTTCACAGATATCATAGCTGATTAGAGCTATTGGTGATCTAAGGGAATATAATCAATACCAATAAGTCAACCCCCAAAATATACCTATATTTAAAATTAAATGGAACAAGCATGTTGTATTTTGGAAAACATACATTACATAACACAAGTAGTAAAAAAAGGAAGGCATGAATTTTAAAGAAGCAATAATGAATAATTGAGATGGTTGGAGGAAGAAAAGAAAAGGGGAAACTAATATATTATCATCTCAACATATAAAATAAATAATTTCAAAATCAAATAACTGAAGCAAATCTTATTTAATTTCAGTAGAGAAGCTACAGCACCCAAGAGATTAATAATGCAATTACTTAGGGATTGAATGCATCTTGCAAGGTTGTTTCCTAACCTACTCTTATTGCCTCCACAGAGATCATTTAAACAATTTATTCCCTCTATAATATTCTTTGTTTTTAGTGAATTAGTTTTTTTGGAAGACTGAAGCTGACTATAAATTCTAAGAGCCCAGATGCTCATTTGCATGCATTTCTTTGTTGTCTCTCTTGTTATCTTTGTATCACTGGAACTATGTTGTAGAAGGAACACAAATAACCAATAAGTTTTTAAAAGTTATTCACCATCTATACATATTAGGGAAATGAAGACTTTATCTACTTTGCATTTTCATCTAAAAGGTTACAAGTCATATTGTTGAGGATATAAAAAAACGGAAACCCTTATATAATATTATTGAGAGTATAAACTAGTGTAGGCACTATGGAAGTCAGTATAGATTTTCTTTCATTGTTATAAATGCTCCAGTTTATGACCCAATTATATCTCATCTAACATATGTACAAAGATTTCTGTATCCTGTCACAGAGATCCTTTACTAGCCGTGCTTACTTAATCAAGATTATTTACAATAGCTAGTAAATTAACCACTCTAAAGATCTATCAATTGATCCATAGATAATAAAATTGTAATATAAAGTAACAATTGAAATGTATTCATCTTTAAAGAAAAATGAAATTATGAATCCTGCTTAAAAAAATAGATGATCCTGGAAAATAATGTATTAAATGAGATGATCCAGGCTCAGAAGTCAAACATCACATACCTCTCTCATATGCATATTCTAGATTTTAGTGAACATATATACACTAAATATATGTGTGAATACAGTGCAACCTATGAAATTAGAAAGGAGACTTTAAGAGGGGAAAAGGAGAAAAAGAATTCCCTTGGAAGCAGAGAAGAAATAAGATACATGGGACAGAGGCAGAAGTGGAAAATAAAGAGGAATGTTTTATAGATGGAACTCATTATATGATGTAACAGAATATAATAATTTATGTGTTAATAAAAAAGTACAGTTAAAAACCACACAAGGCAGTCTGCTTTTGAAATCTTATCAATGTAAGGTTAAAGTAAGATGATCAAAGGTTTAAGACCAGCCTAAACTATGTACTGAGTGACAGAGCAGCCTTGATTGTACACAGCGACTATGTCAAAAATAAACAACAAAAAAAGAAAGAATGCTATCACACATTCTGCCATAAGTGGTGCAGTACATTCAACAAAAGAATCACCTGTCTCCAAATAGTAGTAATGTCAAGACAACAAATTCTGCCTTTAATCTTGGAACTTTTTTGAACACTGTAATGATTCTTGTGTATTTTATTAAAAACTTGAAATTCACTTAAAGATTTTTAGCAATGTTTCTTTGTTTGTTTCCTAAGTTAATGAATATGGTTTTACTACTTTATAGAGCAAGTATGTATTTGTCATCTTCTTCATGAACTTTCCTCTTTATCTCCATCAAATAATTTAAGCAACCACTGCTCCAGCCTTTAACTAGTTATTATGCATTTGTCACTTTAATTGCAAATAGTTCCTCATGTTCTACATAGGGTTGGAAGTAAAAGATAAAATATCTTCTAGCATCTCTCATTTTTCTACTTTGTCCTCTTCTGACTATGTACTTTTGACTTATATACTATTTTCCATGTTCCATTCAACTTTAATTTCTATAATCTCTATAACTATTAATTTAAAAATGAAATGAGAGAAAACTATTTGTGATGACAGTTCTAGGAAATCTATTGAGCTCTGAGTAAAATAGCTATCAAAAATTTAAGATGCTGTTGTAGCATTTGAAAGTAAGGCATATAACTAATTAGTCATTGTTAAAAATGAGATGAAAGGTTTACTCACACTTACTGTCATAGACTGAAACATCTGCATGTTCTGTTCATAACAGGTGTTCAATAACTGTTGTGGGTGACTGTCAATAGTGGTTCCTAATGACTTCATAATGGAGTAATTATTCATGTGTCATGTTAAAACTATTTCACAGAGATCATGCACTGATGATTTTCAGCAGACACACATTCTTACAAATACTCTAGTAAGATTATTAATTCCTGCCTTAAAATGTTTTTGTAACCCTAGTCAATTTTCCCAATTTAGGTATTTTATCAGTACTGTTATGACAAGGAATTCAATAATAAATTCATGCTCACAACATGATAAAGTCTTATCAGAAGTATTAAAGATGACTATCAAATGAATGATTGGTTTACAAAGTAGCAGCATCTGCTCTGGGAATACCCAAGGAATGTGCCCCAATTTCCATGCATCAATTCTTTATTTAAAAGAAAACATTTCTCAAAAGAGACACATGAAAGCAAACAAATTGCACAATATTGTGAAACAAAAACTTAGTTATTATTAATCTTTTATTTATACTCTGATTATTTAAAAATGATTTAAGAAATATCTAATGTAAATGTACTATAAAGTCTTCTCCAATTGTATTTGTGCTATTAAAAAGATCTTCCCTTTGTTTTATTCTTTTTTCTCTTTCAAGTCCTGATCTATAGATTAAATATTCAAAAGTTGTAAATTTTACATAGTCTTGCTTCAGTTATAAACAAGACTAACCCCAAAATGCATATAACATTTATGGCATGAATAAGTTTTTTTTAGATATTTTTAATTAATTCATTGAGATATTCACAAAATACATTTTGATTACTTTCACCAAACTCCTGCCAAAAACATCTCAAATTAACTAGTCACTCAACTTCATATTCTCTTTCTTTCCCCTTTCAGATAGTTTTCTGTTACTTAGTTACCCTTGAATATCTAGTCTGTCCTGGAATGTGGTAATGTACCATTACAGAAAACTTTCACTTCCTCTTTGGCAGTGTAAATTCCAATAGCTTATTAGCACATATTTTGCCAGCTTCTGGCTTGAGCTTGTATTAATTTTATGCATGCTTTTATAAGTATGGGTTTGTGTGATCATATACATAACTGCCCTGTTATGAACATAGTGAAGTTATATTCCACTCTTAGTTTTTCAGTCTTCCAACTCCCCCTTTCATAAAATTCTTGACCTTGAAAGAGGAAGGGAGACTTATACATAAAGCATTCCAGAATCACTTATTCTCTATTTGTTCCCCAAATGCGAATGTCAATGTTAGTTGTGACTCACTGTAAGAAGTTTTTATTGTAGGAGTTGAGATCCATTGATCTAAGGGTGTACCACAGAGTCATTAAGTTAATTTTGATCACTGCTCTCTTTAGAAAGATAATAATAGCAGGTTCTTCTGTAGCCACCATTCTTAGCCAGTTTTGCAGTACCAGATAGCAATTCTTTCTCTTATTGGAGCTTACACATAATTAGAAAATGATTGTTTCTAAAATATTAATGTTCTTTTTAAAATTTTAATTGTTGTGTGTGTGTGTGTGTGTGTGTGTGTGTGTGTGTGTGTGTTTATGCACATACAAGCACTCATCTTGTGTCATCCCATTAGAATGGTCAGAGCAAAATTTGTGGAAGTCAGTTTTCTCTGCCATGTTGGTTCTGGGAGTTGAACTGAGGTCATCAAGCTTTTTATCAGGTGGCTTCACCTACTGAATCAGCCTAAGTCCAAAGCTGATGTCTTTTATTCCTCAGAAAACTTTGTAGATTCCCTGCATCCTTAATGTACTCTAGCATTATGTGTAAACAAACCTTTCTTATAAATTATGAAACTTCTCCCATTATAATGAGGGATTGTCATTTAAAAATCTTCTTTTTTATATTTTTGATATAATATATAATTTACTTACAAAATGTATATCTATTTACAAAATAAATATATAATATATTTTTATTATTTTTTGAAAATGAATATCAAACTTTATATAAAAATGCAAAACATTTACAATAGCTAAAAAAATACAGTAATAAAACTTCCTTTTTCTCTAAAATACAAGAAACATAGAAAAATAAAATCTAAAGCTCCTCAAGCCAGGGTAGGCTCAGCTAAAGATGAAGAAAGCACAGCAAGTTACAGCTAATGCCCACGGATGCACTGTGGCCACCACAAATTTCTGCTAAGTAACCCTTCTCAGTAAAACCAGAAGTTTTTCTTTGGTTTTGTGTGTATGTGTGTGATTTATATCACATTTTTCACCCATTATCTTTTTAATGAAATAACAATGCTTTTGCCTAAAGTCCACTAATGAGTGAGTACATCCCCTGCTTATATTTCTGGGTTTGTGAGACCTCTCTCAGGAGGATATTCTCCAAATCCAATACCCTAAATAACCCAATCAAAAAATGGGAGTCAGAACTAAAAAGGAAATTCTCAGCAGTAGAATTAAAAATGGCTGAAAGGCACTTGAAAACAATGCTCAACATCTTTAGCCTCAGAGAAATGCAAATCAAAACAACTTTGAGATACCACCTAACACCTATCAGAATGGCTAAGAACAAAAACATTAGAAGACAGCCTGTGCTGGAGAGGGTGTGGTGCAAATAGAACACTTAACCACTTTTGGTGGGAGTGTAAACTGGTTCAGCCACTCTGGAATGTAGTATGGTGGTTTCTCAGAAAATTGGGAATCAATCTCCCCAAGGACCCAGCAATACCATTATTGGGCATAAACCCTAAAGACACACATTCACACCCCAAAAGCATTAGCACAACTATGTTTGTAGCAGCACTATTTGTAATAGCAAGAACCTGGAAACAACCTAGAAGCTCCTCAACTTTGAATGGACTAACAAACTGTGGTACACCTTCAGAATTGAGTACTACTCAGCAGTAAGAAGAAAAAAATCATATACGAAAATTCACAGGTGAATGGATGAATTTGGAGAATATTCATGTTCTTATGACACTAGTTGGAATAGGTTGCTATGAAGTTTGTCATTTTTACTCACAGGAATCACAAAAAGATTAATTTTTGTTAATTTGGGTAGTGGGAAGGAATCTGAGAAAGAAGAACTGTTATCAGAATATATTGAATAAAAAGAACTATTTTCAATTAAGAAACAAAAAAAATTAAATTTAAGATTACTTTTTTATCTCACATAACATCCATAGTTCCTTCCATTACTATGAAAGTCCATCAGTGGACATAAAGTTTCCAGGTCAATATTTATGTTTATTTACCATATTTTAGATTCAAGGAATTATTGTCTTCAGGAATGTCTTAAATTCTGAACCATAACCTAGAGCATTAGCAATACTCTATAATTTTTGGAGATCTATAGATCTAATTATCCAGTGACTCAAATAAGGTAACCCATTCCTTGTTAGGTGGTTTTATTTGGTAGTAATTTTTGTAATTAATATCTTGTTGTTTTGTTTTATTTGTTTGTTTAGTTGGTTTATTTTTCATGTCTAGTTAGAATATCATCCCCTTATTATATGGTATATTCATTTAAATCTTTCTTTTTGTTCATGTGTGTGTTATAATTATGGAGCTTCTGTAATAGTAAGTTTCCATAAGACATTTTCAGATAATTTGTCAGAAATCTACAGCAAATTTTATCAAAACTTAGCAATTTTAATAATGTACTAAAGATTAAAAATGCCATAAAATAAATAAATATTGACATGCACTCCAGGTATTTTGACCCATCTTGATAAGTGTAATCATTTAGGCTGAGGCACATTCAATGTGTATGTTTTCTTAGACAAATTGGTAGTAGTACATTTTCATGAGGAAGGATTGATTCCACAGGAGAGTGATACCAGTCCTTATTCAGAGGTCTTGTGTAAAATAAATCTAGCTGAAGAGACTGAAAAATCAAACCAGTTAGAAGCATTCTTTCATAGTTTCTGTTTTATTTTCTGCATCCAAGGTCTTGCATTTTATTCCTCCACTGACTTCCTGCAGTGATAGAGCATAATCTTAGATTTGGAGGCTGAAATGAACCATTTTAACTTCAAGTTACTTTAGGTCATGATGTTTTATCACAACAAAATAAACCTCACTAACACAATGTACTTCACACAAATTTAATTGAATTATAATGAAACCAATAAAACTGATATTTGCAAAGTATGTTTGAACTGCATAACCTAACTACATATATTTCCAACAAAAATTGTCTATGCTAATAAATGTTTTTAATGTGAATTGATGTTTTTATTATGTTGTGTTTTTTTTTTTTTTTAGTGCAAGTCAAAGCATACCAGAGCCCAAGAGTTTAAAGTGTCCCATTTATTATTTAATATTTTAATGACAGAATATTGGGTAAACTGTGTTGTCTTTTTCTAAATTCCCAGGTTTTCAAAATAGGAACTAACCTGTTATTTATTTTTCTAGATAACTTGCTCATTATATTTTTTTAAAAAATAAAATAAATGTATATATTGGAGAAAACTAGATTAGAATGCTGAGAAATTACATTAAAATTTTTCATTATTTAAGTAATTATGCAATTAAAATATATTTTGGAGATTCTGCTCACGATAATCATTTCAGAAGGAATGGAGAGAATAAACTGCTAAAGTATCGCTTTCACACTTTTAATATACACACACATTTATATGTATATACAAACATACATGTAGCAGACATCATGTTTATGTTTAGGTCTGTTGCTTAACGTCTGCAGTTTAACATTGTTAATTATATTCCTTACATGACACACTGAACATTATCTTTCTTCTGTGGAATTGTAATTATTTGGGACTGAAAGACAATTATTATAGCAGTCTATGACAGGCTTATTTATTATGGCTGACTACTATATATATGCCATGGTGTATATTGGAATGCTTGTTTAAGGACAGTTTGCTTGTTTTTCTCTTTGAAAACTATGTCATATATCTAGTGTATTTATATAATAAACAGATTCTCTATATCATTTGTTTGCCTATAACATGAACTATGTGTATATACTTGCATGTGTGTATGTGTGTGTGTGTGTGTTTGAAATAGTGCATGTGTGGGATATGATCTTCAGTACATACACGTATATGCACAGTTGCAAACACTAGATCTGCTGCTCTGCTCAATTACTCTTCACTCTCCACCTTATTAAATAGAAATGGAATCTGCTACTGAGTTTTGCCTTATAGTTTGGCAGCCAGCAAACATCAGCAAACTTACTCTATCTGCCCCACTCCCAATAGCGCTGGAGTTATGTGCACTCCCATGACCATCATCACTGCTTTTACATGGGTTCTATGCAATTCAATCAGGTTCTCATGATTTTTCTGCAAGATTTCTATATAACACCACTTGTTATTCTTTCTGAAGGTTAATTATTCACTTGATATGAAAGGAATATAATGTATGATATTTATTGACAGAAAGAAAATAGCCAGTGGTGAAGCTTTAAATATGCTAATTTATTTTCTTTTGTGCACACATGTTTTAAAATAGTATGCCAAGTGATGTGAAAATGAACATGGGGAAAATAGCATAGCTAAATATTAAAATTGTCTACTTAAAATGTTCTGTTAATAAGCTACTTAGTAAAAATTCTCACAGATGTTTCTCTAGTGATTTAATGCATATGTCTGGAATTTTTTAATATATACACAATGCAATTATTTACACTAATGACAAATATGAAGGTCAAATATATATTATATATTATATTTTTTTGGTTCAAATATCAGTAAGAGAGGAATACAGAAAACAAATTGGATTTAAATTTTTCCGTCTAAGAATTACTGTTATTTTTGGTTACTTTTATACTTTTCATAAAACTTTTATGTTAAGAAGATGAAAACATAACATCTTTCAACTTCCCATTTGTATTAGTTTGCTTGTTGTAAATATTAAATTTCTAGTATTTTTAAATGTTGTGAATTTGTTTTGGCTGGAGGGGAAAATAATTGTCTTATAATTAAAATGATGTATTTTCTCATTTTTCAGATGAATTCAAATTCTTCATGAAAAGACTACCCATGAATTATTTTCTCAACACATCAACTATAATGCATTTGTGGACAATGGATTCTAATTTTCAGCGCCGCTATGAACAACTGGAGAACAGCATGAAACAGCTTTTCCTGAAGGCTCATAGGATTGTACACAAGCTCTTTAGCCTTAGCAAACGATGTCACAAACAGCCCCTCATCAGCCTGCCGAGACAGAGGTAAGACTGAGACACCATGACAACTGTGCTTCTCTTATGACAACAACCTTATACCTGAGTGCAAATCTGGTGGTACACAGTGCATAATGTTGTTTTCACTAAAAGGTTAGAGTCTCTTGTCTGTCTTACTGAGTTCTAAGGTATAATATAATGGGGAATATATACAACTTATTTTGTTTCCTTTTATCTGTTACTATAATCAAGGATTCATTCTACTTTATTTTATATGGTACTACATTAATAATACCATTTAAGGAAGCACAATAAAAGACAACTTCCCACAGTTAAACTGATAGCATATAAAGTGGGCAAAAGGTACAAACAGAGATTTCTCCATATCTAAGTTTTAAAATAAAACAGTTAAAGTTTATGACTATTGCAAGTGTTTAGAAATTCAAAAATATAATTAAATGCTAATTCATAATTTTTACTCCACAAATTCTTAATGTTTAAAATTAAGAATAGAAATACATAAGTATTAGTGTCTGAAGTAATTTGGGAAAACTAATTTTAAAAGTTTCTAATTTAAGAAAGTCAGACAGATTGAATTTAAAAATTTATACTTATCTATTTGAAATCTGGTTAAATAAATCAGAAAAATAAAATATACAACTCAAAATTGCACATTTTAGAAATATTTTTGATATTAAATGTTAGTTTTGAATTAATACTTAAATCATTAAAAGGAAAAATCTATAGTATATCTTACAGTGTTAGAAAGTGTACCCTGCAGATTAAACTTCTATTAAAGATTTGAATTAAAGCTAACACTAGGGCATTTTTCATAGATTTGTGTTGTCTTTCAAATATGAAAAACATATGTCATCTGAATTAAATATTAGTTTTTATTTTATATGAAATAGATATCAATGGACGTTTACCATATCTAATTTCCATCTGTCTATAGGATATATATCTATACAAACTTGTATACTGCACTGTTTGTCTCCATAGGTTTGCCAACTCAGAGCTTTTTGTATAAGGAGCATTATATATGTGGTCATTGTATATTACATATATTCCATTTCTTCTAGTCATTAGTTATTTGGTGGATATTACTTATTTCTACCTAAAATTTTGGCAGATGCATCTGGAACCTTTGCAATATTTTTTCTATTGTTGAGGACATGTTCTTTTAATCATCTTGAGTAGATACTGGAGTGGGAAATTTTTGAGTAACAAGGTAATTATTTTTAACATTCTTTAGGACCTGCTAAAATCCATTACCTGTGTTCTTGGATGATGATGATGATGATGATGATGATGATAATTTAGCATTTTAATACAGGGTTTCTCTATGTAACTTCCAATATTGTCCTGTAACTGTCTTAATAGACCAAGTCAGCCTCAAATACACAGAGATCCACCTGTTTGTGCCTCATAATGCTAGGATTAAAGGAGTACTCCACTACCACCGGGCCTGTATAATTTCTAATTTCACTTCTCACAAATGACATGACCTTTCACTTCATATTATGTCTAAAGGTGTTGCTTTCTATTGTTACATTATAAAGACCTGTCTGTATGAGTGGTACTGAATGAGTGTGTATGTGTGTGTTTATGAGAGAGAGAGAAGATAGAGAAGTGCTAAAGACTTATTATATATTATATAATTATTATATTATTATATTATATTATATATATATAATATAATATATTATATTATTATAATTATATAATATAAATATTATATTATAAATAATGTTAGTTATCATTCTCATTATTTCTCAGTGCATATTTATGTAGTGAAATCAGCTCACACTTTAATACTGTTTATTCTTATATATTTTGTGAATGTCCTTCCTTTATCAGCAGCATGAATTAATTGTATTCTTGTTTTACACTTCGATTCTTTTTAATTTTCTAATTTTTTGGGGATTCTAGAGTCATTTTTTCATGTATCCCCTTGCTAGCCTTCTGTTCCCTCTTCTCAATCTCTCTTCATCCTTCTGCAGTCTCCCCTCTCCCCATCTCCCTTCTCCGAAAAAGCTAGAAGTCCCAAGGTAGGTCAGCTCAACCTGTAGAATCTGCTCCAGGCAAAGCTAATTTCCTCATCCCAATATCAAGATTGGGTTAGCATCTAAGGAGATGATCATGTGTGTTTTTTTTTTCTTTGATCTGTTTATATGATGGAGGACATTTATAGTTTTTTGTATGTTGAACCATCCCTGCATTTCTGGGATGATGCCTACTTGATCGTAATGAGTAACTTTTTTTATATTTTTTTGTAATTGTTTTGTCAGAATTTTGTTGAGTATTTTTGCATCAATGTTCATGAGGGAGATTGGTCTGAAATTATCTTTCTTTGTGACATCTTTGAGTGGCTAGGGTATCAGGGTGATTATGACCTCATAAAAAAGAGTTTGGCAGTGTTCCTTCAGTTTCCACTATATGGAACACATTGTTGAGTATTGGTATTTGTTCTTTGAAAGTCTGATAGAATTCTGCAGTAAAACCATCTGGACCTGGGCTTTTTGTATTTGGGAGACTTTTAATAACAGCTTCAATTTCCCTTGGTATTATAGATCTGTTTAGGTCTTTAATCTGTTCTTTATTTAATTTTGTTAAACTGTACTTGTCCAGAAAGCTGTCCATTTCTTTTAGGTTTTCCTTTTAGTAGAGTATAGATTTTCAAAATATGACCTGATAATTCTCTGAATTTCCTGGGGGTCTGTTGTTATGTCCCCCTTTTTATTTCTGATTCTATTAATTTGAATACTCTTTCTCTGTCTTTTGATTAGTTTGAATAAGGGTTTGTCTTGTTGACTTTCTCAAAGAATCAACTTTATGATTCATTGATTTTTTTTTGTATTGTTCTCTTTGTTTCTATTGTACTGATTTCAACCCTGAGTTTGATTATTTCCTGCCATCTACTCCTTCTAGATGAGTTTGCTTCTAATTGTTCCAAAGCCTTCAGCTGTGCTGTTAGTTCTCTAATGTGGGATTTCCCTTGTTTTATTATGTAGTGCTATGAATTTTCCTCTTAAGACTGTTTTCATTGTGTCCCATAAGTTTGGGTATGTTGTAGATTCATTTTCATTAAATTCTAGGAAGGCATTGATTTCTTTCTTAACTTCTTCACAGACCCACAGATGGTTCAATGTAGAAATGTTCAGTTTCCATGAGTATGTAAGCTTTCTGTGATTTTTGATGTTGTTGAATTCTAACTTTAGTCCATGGTGGTCTGATATGATAGAAGGGGGAAGGGGTTATTCTTCTTTTTCTGTATCTACAGATATTTTCCTTATGACCAAGTACGTAGTCAATTTTAGAGAAAGTTTCATGGGGTGCTGAGAAATATGTATATTCCTTTTCGTTCAGATGAAAGCTTCTGTAAATACTTATTATGTCCATTTGCATCATAACATCTGTTAGACCACATATTTCTTTGTTGAGTCTTTGTCTGGTTGACCTATTCAAGGGTGAAAGTGGGGTATTGATTTTTCCCACTATTAGAGTGTGATATTTGATGTGAGGTCTAAGCTGTAGTAGTGTTTTGTTTACATATAAATGTGCCCTTATATTAGGGGCATAAATATTCAGGATTGAGATATCATCTTTATTGATTTTTTCCTGAGTCAAGCAAATAATGTCAATGACCAACACCTTTGGTCTCTTTTGATTGAAGTCTACTTTTATGGATATTAGGATAGCAACACGAGCTTGTTTCTTGGTGCCTGTATAATACCATTAACACAGACACTAAGAACAACAATCAATAAGTGGGAATCTCCTGATACTGAGAAGTTTCTGTAAGGCAAAGGACACAGTCATTAAAATAAAATGACAGCCTACGACAGAATGGGAAAAGATATTCACCAACCCTACAAATGACAGAGGACTGGGCTCTAAAATATATAGAGAACTCAAGAAACTAGAGCCCAAATCCCTAAATAACCCATTCAAAAAATGGGGCTTATAAATAAAATGGAAATCTCAGCATAGAAATGCAAATTATAACAACTTTGAGATACTGCCTTACACCTGTCAGAAAGGCTAATGTCAAAAACACGAACGACAGCCTATGCTGGAGAGGATGCAGAGTAAGAGAAACACTCCTCCTTTGATGGTGTCACAAACACAGAAGGATAAGCAGGGGATAGATTCACTCATTAGTGGACTTTAAGCAAAAACGTTCTTTTTTATTAAAAGATGATGGGCGAATAAAGTGAGTTAAAACACACACACAAAACAAAACAAAACTTTTGGTTTTACTCTAGAAGGATTGCTTAGCAGAATTTTTTGGTGGCCATTGTGTGTCCATGAGCATTAGCTGTGATCTACTGTAGTTTTCTTTATCTGTAGCTGAGCCTAACTTGACTTGTGAAGATTTAGATTCTATTTTTATATTTCATGTATTTAAGAGAAAAAAAGAAGTTTTATTATTGTATGATTTTTTTGTTATCAATTCTGAATGTTTTGCTTTTTTATATTGTTTGATACTGATTTTCAAAACAAGAAAAGAAAAGAAAGAAAGATAAACACACATACACAATAGATTGGGTTAGGCATCCTGGCAGGGAATGGAATCCAAGATGCCAGCACACACATGGGAACACAATCTGATCGAATCCCTCAAGGCTCTGCATAGTGCCCATTTCAACTGACAGCTGTCTTCCCTTGAAAGGCCTAGCTTCTTTTTCTGATGGTTCCCTAGAGGTTATTCTTGATTCAGTGAGCTGACCAGTACAGTGATTTCTATCATCAACTTTACAAACTCTTTACACTCCTACAGTTACAATGCTGATCCACATTAAAACCTATTTCATCTTCTTTCTTTTCTTCTGTAAGTCCATCTAGACATTCTGTAGAATCACCAAATTTTATTCCTCATAGAGAATACCAGCTAAGCATAAACAAGATCTTCATCAACACCTTTTAAAATTACAAACAGAGGAGAATTTACATCTTTAATTCTTTATGAACTACATTAGTGTCTTTTTCCTTATTTACAAAATATTCATAGATTTCATATACATAGTATTGGCAATCTACATGTAATAAATAAAAATGTCACTAGATAAATTTATTAAAATTTATGTTTTTTTCTTTTTTCTAACAGTGGTTCTTAGATTCCTTATGATTATACAGTTTAATAGAGTTCCTCATGGTTTGAAGACAACATAAAATCATTTTGTTGCTACTTTATCACTGATATTTTGCTACTATTGTGAATCATAATCTAAATATCTGATATACAGGATATCTTATATGCTACCTCTAAAAGGATCAAGACCCACATGTTGAAAAACACTGGTCTAAATGATAGCCTCAATAGGAATCAGTCCTATTTTGTACTTAAAGTAAATATCAGTTATATATCAAGCGAGACCAGTGGTCTGAGGAATCTTTATATTCAGGCACTTTATATTTAAACAAATGTTCATTTTCTATTTTATTTAAGAACGTGGAAATTTCTCTATTTTCAAGATATATTTTAACAACATCATGAGAACATTAAACACAAAAAAATCTATTAACTAATTGCCTATGTGTATAAGCACACACACTAAATCATTAAAATGGTACATGACAAAATAAATTTTTATGTGTAAGCATTAAACCATGAAACTATTTTCTGAAAGAAAATGGCTTTATGAGTCAAGAAAGAAGAAATAACAGAGGTAACACTAGGAAAAATATATTTGAAGTACTTGATTTAAGATGGCAAACACAAATTATAAAAAAGAATGAAAGCATTCAAAAATCAAGGTCAATAGAATGAAAAAAATCTTTTTCTTACCATCTAGAAGTACTTCAAACATCAACAAACAGAACAGCACAAAAGACCATTAATGTGGCAAAAGAACACAGAAAAAATAAAGGTCAGCACATTTGGTATTCAAGTAAAATAAAGAAAGACTTCATGTAGCAATCTCAAAAGAAAAAAAAAAGATCATCTTTTAGCTAATGTGTTTTATTGAACTATAATATAATTAGTTTATACATTAAGTAAGTTTGTTATAAATGAATTGAAAATTTAAAAAAAAGCAAAGTCTACCAGTGTTAAGGTATACATTTATATATATATATATGTATATATATGTATATATACACATAGAGAGAGCAGAGAGAGAAAAACACATACACATGCATACAAGACATATTCAACATACTGCATTATCCTCAATTTATATAAAAATATATACATGCCAGTAAACTACATTTAAAAGATTAAGAACTATCTATAACTATGATGTAAAACAATTAATATTACAGATGAATTGTTATAAGTATTTTTGCTCTATATAGTTACTAAACAATAACAATCATTAGAAAAATATTTATAGACTTTTATGAAAGATGTATTATAGAAAATAAGCATGCACGAAGGAAAACTAATCAGCACATAACTGTCACATCTGCTTATGTTAACAGATAGAGAAATCATTTGTTCCAATCAACAGTATTCCTTGATGTCCTGCTTCAAACAAACTTATGTAAAAGGTGATAATTTGGGGGCAGACTCCCTTTGGATATTTGCTAGATATTCACCAATGGTGTTCAGCACAGACTGTGTTGACCATTGGACCAAATACTTTTTGTCTTTTCTATCGTAATAGAATGCCAAATTTGGGTGATTTCATTGCTCTGAGGATACATTTGTGTACTGGAGCTATAGATATTCTGACCAGTCATTGTAATCCCACATCTCTAAGAAATTGCACATTTTGTTCAGTTCATGAACAATCATTGGATCAGTCATGAAACTAAAAAAAAATGCATTTAGAGATATTAAAAATTACTGCCATAATTAAGAATTTGGAGAAATCTCATACCAGTGACTTAACAGCACACCTGATATCTCTAGAACATCAAAAAAGCAAACACACTCAAGACATCACTATCTCTGACCTTAAGCTCTACTGTAGAGCTATAGTAATAAGCAGATTAATATTAGTATAAAAAGATATGTAGATCAACTTAATTAAATTGAAGAGCCTGATATTAATCCACATACCTATGAACACCTAATTTTTGACAAAGAAGCCATAAATATATAGTAGAAAAAAGAAAGTACCTTCAAAAATTGGTGCTTGAAAAACTGGATTGTGCCATGTAAAAGACTTAAAATAGACCAACATCTATCAAGGTGAACAAAACTCAAGTGAAATAACAAACCTCAACATAAATCTAAATAACCTAAACCTGATAGAAATGAAAGATAGTAAGAAAAAGTCTTGAACACATTGGGACAGGAGACCACTTCTTAAACATAACACCAGTAGCACAGACAAAATAATTAGTTAATAAATGGGACCTTTTGAAACTTAGAAGCTTCTATAAAGCAAAGAACAAGATCAAAAGGACAAATTGAACCATGGGCATGTCTTCTGGCCCTGGAGAGGAATTCTCCAGGTGGCCCAGAAAAAATAAAAGTACAAATTGAAAGCCTAAAGAATGAAATGAGATCTTTACCAACCCTGACAGTTTGCCAACTGACAGAGGGTCAGTCTCTAAAATATATAAAGAACTCAATAAACTAGATATCAAAATACCAATAATCCAATTAAAAATGGGTTTCAGATCTGAACAAAGCTCTCAACAGAAGCAGCTAGGGGGAAAAAAGCCACTGAATGAATTGCTCAACGTTCTTAGTCATCAGGGAAATACAAATCAAAACAACCCTGAGATAATATCTTACATATTTCAGAATGGCTAAAATCAAAATACTAATGATAGCTTATGCTGGAGGGGATGTAGAGTAAATACAACACTACTCTATTGCTGGAGAAATTATAAATTTTACAGCCCCTTTGGAAATCAGAATGGTGGTATCTCAGAAAACTGGAAATTAATCTACTTCCTGACCCAGCCATACCAGACTAGTAGACATATACCCAAAGGATGCACATTAATACCACAAAGACATTTGCTCATCTATAGTCATAGCAGCATTATTTTTAATAGTCAGAACTTAGAAAGAAGATAGATGCTCCTTAACTGAAGAATGAATTTTAAAAAATGTGGTACACTTAAACAATGGAGTCTTAGCAGAAAAAAAATGATATTATGAAATTTGCAGGCAAATGAATTGAACAAGAAAAATTCATAAGGAGTGAGGTAACCCAGACCCAGAAAGACAAACATGATATATACTCACTCATACTTGGATACTAGAAATAAAGCAAAGGATAATCAAGCTACAGTCCACAACCCCTAGAAGCTAGGTAACAAGAAAAACCCCAATTAAACATCATGAATCCCCTGCGAAAAGAAAATAGATAAGCTCTCTTGAGGAAATTGAGAGCATGGAAGAAGAGAATAAGGGAATGTGAAAAAAAAGTGAAGGAATGGGATAAACAAGTTGGGGAGAGAGGGCGGGTGAACAAAGAAAAAGATATAATGATAGAGGGAGCAATTTTGGGGATAGGGTCTACCCTGGTGCCATGGAGATTCCCAGGAATCAACAAGAATGATCCCAGCTAAGACTCCAAGCAATAGTACAGAAGGTGCCTGATCTCTCCTTCCTCTGTAATCAAACTGATGACCACCGATTGTCATTATAGAACCTTCACCGTTAACATATGGAAGCAGATGCAAAGATCCACAGCTAAGCCCTATGCCAAGCACCCAATTTAGTCTAAGAAAACTCAGAGACAGCTGACCTGAGCTACTGGCAGCTCTCTGACTCTGGACTGATATCTGGGAACTTGTGTGAAACAGAACTAGGTCCTCTGAGTGTGGGTGAGAGTTTATGGCTTGAGCAGTTTGTGGAATCTCTGGGTGGGATCAACAATTATCCCTAGTGCATGAACTGGCTTTTTAGAGTCTATTCCCTATAGAGGGATATCTTGCTCACCTGGTCCGACCTCACCTTGATATGCCTGACTTTGTATCTCCACAAGAAAGGGTTTACTCTTTCTGAAGAGTGTGTGTGGAGCGGGGAGTGGAGTTGAGCTGGGGGCTGAGTGGGAAAACAGGAGGGAGGGAGAGCTATGACTGGTAAGTAAAGTTAAAAAAAAAAAAAACTTTTAAATAAGAAAAAGAAAATGACAACCTGAAATAATCAAGCTGAAAGCTGAAATCAATAAAATGAGATCAAAGAGAACAATACAAAGAATAAATAAATCAATGAGTTGGTTCTTTGAGAAAATCAACAAAATGGGCAAACCATTAACCAAATTAAGTGAAAGGCAGAGAAAGTATCCAAATTAAGAAAATTAGAAATAAAAAATGAAACATAGGAACAGATACTTAGAAATTTCCAAGAATCTTTAGACCATACTTTAAAAACCTGTGTTGTTCAAAATTGGAAAATTTAAAAGAAATGAACAATTTTGGATAGATCTCATGTAGTAACAATAAATCAAGATCAGATAAACCATTTAAACAGACCTATTATCCCCACAAAAATAGAAGGCAATGAATAAGTGTCTAAACAAACAAACCAGAAAGCTCTGGACCAAACATTTTAGTGCAGATTTCTATTATACTTTCAAAGAAAAACTGATATTGATACTTCTTAAATTATCTGGAATGATTACCATCCCTGATTTTAAGCTGTACTACTAAGCTATTTAATAAAATTGCATGTTATTGCCATAAAAACAGACAAGTTGATCAATGAAAATTAATTGACAATCTAATCATAAACCCATACACATATTGATACCTGATTTTTGATGATGAATCCAGATATGTGTAATGAAAAAAAGAATATCATCAGCAAAAGTTGTTTCTCTAATAGATTATCAGCATTCATATTCATCACCATGCACAAAACTCAAGTCTAAGATCACAACATAAAACCATCTAAGTTGAACCAGATAGAAGAGAAAGTGAATAATAGCCTTGAACATAATGGCACAGGAGAAAACTTCCTAAACAGATCATCTATAATTCAGTCACTAAGATCAACAATTAATAAATGTGTCTTCATAAAACTAAAGTGCGTCTTTAAGGCAAAGGACACTGTCAATAGGACAAAAGAGCAGCTTACAGATGGAAAAAGATTTTCATGTACCCCATATCTGATATAGAGCCCATTTCAAAATATATAAAAAATACAATAAGCTAGACATAAATAAAACAATCACAATAAAATTGGGGTATGAATCTAAACAGAATTTTCAATAGTGGACTTAATAATGGCTTATATATACATCAAGAAATGTTTAATATCCTTCAGCATCAGGCAAATTCAAATAAAAACTATACTGAGATTCAGTCCTATACCTTTCAGATTGGCTAAGATCAGAAACACAAATGATAGCTCGTGATGGTGATGATGTGCAACAAGGGGAATACATCTCCACTGCCAGTAGAAGTGTAAATTTGCACAACAATGTGGTGCTTATTCAGAAAATTTACAATTGTCCTTACCAAGTCCCAGCTATAAGAACACTCTTGAGCATATGAACAAAGGATGCTTTATCTTCCCATAAGGACATTTGCTCAACTCTGTACATATCACCTCTATTTGTAATAGTCAGAGCCTAGAAACAACCTAGATAGATGTCCCTGAACTGAAAAATGGATTAAAATGTACACTTACATTTGAAATATTAACTGTCCAAAAAATGACATCATGAAATCTACAGGCAAAGGTATAGAACTAGAGTAAATTTTCCTGAGTGAATTAACAGAGACTCAGAGAGACAAACATGATATGCACCCACTTAAAATTTGACATTATCAGTAAAGAATTATCATCTCATAATCCACAGACCCAGAGAGGCTAAGTAACAAGAAGAGATCAATATGAGGACATATTGATCCTATAAATCCCCATGGGAAAGGAAAATAAAAATGTATTTCAAATGTGGACTGGAAATTGGAACAGAAGTGTTAAAGTGGTGAGGTGAGTACTTGGAGAGATGTCTGGAATAGGGGGGCGTATTAAAGGCAAGGTAGAACTTAGTGCAATGGAAACTCTTTGAAATCTATAATGGTAAGCCAATTAAGTCTCATAGAAATGGTAAATATGGAGCCTGAATTGGCTATCTTTTGAAACCAGGGAAGCCTACCAATGGAGGGACAGAACACCAAAACAATCACAAAATCTTTGGCCTACATGTTTTTTTGTTCTGCCTGCAAGATGGTCTGGGGTATTGGTCCAGAACTTGGAGTGGTGAACCAATGATTCCTCCAGCTGGAGACCTGAGCCACAAGAGGGAGCCCCTTCTTTTCCCAAAAGAGAGGGAGGGAGGGAAGGAAGGAAGTAATGAAGAAATGTAGAAAGAAAGAAAGAAAGAAAGAAAGAAAGAAAGAAAGCTAATGCTAATAAAAAGATTGCTAATGATATTCTGTCCTTCATCCAGCAACTGATGGTGGCAAATGGAGTTATACACAGCCAAAGTTAGGTGGAGCTTGAAAGGAGAGGAACCAGAGGGATCAATGACAAAATAGGAAGAGGGCTCACACAATCAACTAAGCAGAGCTCATAGCAGCTCACAAAGATTAAAGAGGAAATTAGAGCCTGTATGGGTCTGACCTAGGTCTTCTAAATATATGTTATAGTCATGTATCTTGGTAATCTTGTGGGAGTCATAACAGAGGGAGAGGGCTGTCTCTGACACTTTTGTTTGCTTTTGGGACACTGTTTGTCTTACTGGTTTGCCTTCTGCAGTTTTGATATGAAGGTATGTCTAATCTTTTTTTTCTTTTTTATTGTTGTTTGAAAATCAGTACAAACATTATATAAAAAAGCAAAACATTCAGTATAGATAACAAAATTCCCCATACAGTAGTAAAACTTCTCTTTTCTCTAAAACACATGAAACATAAAAAATAAAATTTGAAGCTTCTCAAGGCAGATTAGGCTCAGCTACAGGAAAAAGAAAGCACAGTAGGTCACAGATAATGCCCATGGATGCACTAATTTCTGCTAAGCAATCCTTCTACAGATAAACCAGAAGTTTTGTTTTGTGTATGTATGTGTTTTAGATCACTTTATTCATCCATCATCATTCAATGAAAAAAAAATGCTTTTGATTAAAATCCACTAATGAGTGAGTAGTACATTCCCTGTTTATTCTTCTGGGTTTATGAGACCTCCTTCAGGAATATTCTCCAAATCCATCCATTTGCCTGTAAATTTTAGTATAGCATTTTTTTCTTACTGCTGAATACTATTCTATTGTGTAGATAAAGACAGTTTGTTAATCCACTCCTCAGTAGAGGGGCATCTAGGTGGTTTCCAGGTTCTTGCTATTACAAATAATGCTCCTATGCTTTTGGGGTGGGAAGGCGTGTCTTTAAGGTATATGCCCAATAATGGTATTGCTGGATCCTTGGGGAGATTGATTCTCAGTTTTCTGAGAAACCTCCATACTGCATTCCAGAGTGGCTGAACCAGTTTATACTCCCACCAACAGTGGGGCAGTGTTCCTCTTGCTCAGCATCTTCTTCAGCATAGGCTGACATCTGTGTTTTTGATCTTAGCCACTCTGACAGATATAAGATGATATCTCCAAGTTGTTTTGATTTGCATTTCTCTGATGACTAAAGACATTGAGCATTTTTTCAAGGTCCTTCAGCCCTTTGTAATTCTACTGAGAATTCCATTTTTAGTCCTGAACCCTATTTTTGATTGGGTTATTCAGGGTTTTGGGCTCTAGTTTCTTGAGTTATCTTTATATTTTATAGATCTGTCACTTGTAGGGTTGGTGAAAATCTTTTCCCATTTTGTGTACTGTCATTTTGTTTTAATGACTGTGTTCTTTGTCTTATAGAAACTTCTCAGTTTCAGGAGATCCCATTTATTGATTGTTGTTCTTAGTGTGTATGCCACTGGTGTTATATTTAGGAAGTGGTCACCTGTGCCAATGCATTGGAGAGTATTTCCCACTTTCTTTCTATCAAGTTCAGTGTAGACGGTTTTATTGTAACTTGTTATACCTTGTTTTGTTGATATTTCTGGGAGGCCTATTCTTTATTTGAAAGGAAAAGGAGGAGAAATCATTATTGGAAAGAAGAGAGACATATGGGAGTGACTGGTTGATGAGAAAGAGTGGAAAATGTGATTTGGTGTAATTATAAATGATAAAAAGAAAGGAAATGTGTTGATTCAGGATGGACATCATACTGTCTGTGTTTCTTAAATTTTAATCACTGTGGCTTATGTAACGGAAACCTATTGCAAAAGACATTTCTTTGATGTGCAGTGAGATTAGCCCTGTTGGTATAAGCAAAGTTATTGGAATGTAGTTAGGAATTATATTGACCTAGAAAAGTCCCTATGGTTAAGTCTCCTTTAACTTGCACGGCTCCACTAACCTGGTTTAATAATATAGATAAAGAACACTGAGCATGGTTTCCCTACTTATTAAGTTGGCCTTATGCAAATGTATGAAACCAGAAAATAGTAATCCTGAGTGAGATAACTCAGGCTTAGAAAGACCAGCATGGTATGTACTCAGTCATAATTGGATGCTAGATGTAAAGCAAATGAAGACCAGACTATAAGCCACAGCTCTTGAAAAGCTAGCTGACAAGGGACTCACCTTGGGAAGGGTAAGAAGATGAAATCTGCGGAGTAAAATGGGGCAAGGGAAGCAATAGAGGGGAGGGAATGGGAGAAGAGAACATAAAGGAACAGGATGGTTGAGCTGAAACAGGGAGAGAGTGAGAGAACAATGAAAGAGATGTCATGATAGCGGAAGACATTATGGAATTACGGAGAAGCCTGGTGCTAGAGAAGTTCCCAGGAATCCACAAAGATGACCCCAGCTTAGACTATTAGCAGTAGTAGAGAGGGCGCCGAAGTTAGCCTACCCTCGTAGAAGCAGAAGCAGATACAGAGATCCACAACCAAGTACCAAACAGAGCTCTGGGATGCCAATAGAAGAGAAGGATTATGTGAGCAAGAGGGGCCAAGATTATGATGGGGAAATCTACAGAGACAACTGAACCAAGCTACTGGGAACTCACAAATTTTAGACCAACAGCGTGGAGGCTACATGGGACTTGTCTATGCCCTCTGCATATGGGACACACTTGTGTAGCTCAGTCTATTTATGGCCCTGCACAGCGGGATCAGGATCTATTCCTGGTGCATGAGCTGGCTTTTTTGAATCTATTACCTATGGTGGGATATCTTGCACAGCCTTATGCAGGGTGGAGGTATTCGTGCCTGCCTGACATGAATGTAGTAGACTTTCTGACTCTTCATGGAAGGCCTTCCTTACTTTTTTTGGAGGAGAGGATGGAGGTTGGGGGAGGCAAGGATGGGTGGGAATGAGAGGAGGGATGAAAAGATGATCTGTGATTGATGTGTAAAATACATAAAACAAATTCTTAAAAATTTCACATCAAAAGAATGAATTAATCTAAAAAAAAAACTTTGGAAAAATAAATAATAAAAAATGGCCTTACAGCATCAGACTATTAATTACACCAAAATAGATGAGTTTTTTTTAAATTTTCAATGTTCATAAATGCAATTCAGTTAAATATAAACTTGAAATGTTTCTGTATTGATAGTGTTTTTCTCAATAGTATGTCTACCAATCATGAGCATGATAAATCTGTAAATCTTCTATAGTCATCCTCAATCTTTTTCTTCAGAGATTTCATTTTCTTTATAAACACCTTTAACTACCATGTAAGGGTTTATATCTAGGTATATTCGATGTTTTTATGAATATCTTTGTTTGCATTATCTCATTTTCATGAAATTGCTATATAGAAAGGCTACTGATTTTTTTAAGTTGATTTTTATCATGTTACTTTTCTAAATTCTTTGATCTTCCCTAAGAGTTTTTGGTGGAATTGTGGGGATCTGTTGTTGTAAATGCTTCTGGCCTGGACTTCCTGGGCCTGGACCAAAGTTTTAGTCTTACTCTCAGCCTTGCTTTACTTCAATTAATCAGACACAGGATTATTTTTATACTGATTGACCTAGGGCCCCAGGCATATAATTTGCTAGCTCCTTCATCTGAACTCAACCCATCTTGTTCAGCCATGTAGCTTGGTACCTTTTCTCAGAGCAGCATCTCCTCTGCATCTCCTGGCAGCTACAGAAACTCTGGCAACTATCTCTAATGTCTGTGTCTGCTCTGAGATGTTCCTGAGTTTTCTTAGCCTGGTAGCCCTGCCCATACTTTCTGTTTGCCTTTGGCCAATCAGCTTTTATTAAACCCATAAGTGGGACAAATATTACATTACTATCATAATCCCACTACATTTCTCCTCTTTTTCTTTTTAATACAAGAAGAACCCCAAATCTAGTATCATTTTCCCCCATTACCTATAACAACATATAACCAACACTCTAAACAAACACAAACATCCAAAATTCATTTTTTGTGGGAAATATAGGCATAGTCCTCTAGGCTACTTCCTGCTGAATGGGGGTGTTGGCATTCCCATGGGGATCCAAAGAAAATTTTAGGATTATGGGCAAGTCTTTATTGAAATAGTCTTTAAGGCTAGGTTATCTCAGTCAGCCTTCTTGAAATAGGTTTGGATGCAGAACTCAGAGGAACCTGCAACAAAGGTGCTCTGACATTCTGAGTCATCTGAGCCATCCATTTCTACTAAAGACTTTTCAGGGATTCTTCCTTGATCAAACTTTATTTTCTTTAACTGAGAATAAATCCACAGCTTCTCATTTTCTGTAGAAATAAAAAGAAATCCTCTTCTCCAAAGCAGCATATCTTTGGATTTCAATTTTAATGTCAACTCATTTACCGAATATATATTTTGAATTAATCCATCAGTATTTGTAATCAAATGTTTTATAGCAGCTTTAACTACTTCATTTATAGTCAAAAAACTTAAAGACAAGACAATAATATACAGTTTCCAGACATTCTTTGTATTTTCCATTTTTATGTGGCTTATTACTCTTTCTTTGTATTCTTTCATTTTTTAAGGACTTTTTCTATTCTTTTTCCTTTTTTCCCCCTGGGCCTAGATATATTTTAAACATATCATAAACTGTTTATATTTGTTTTAATCTGTCTTTACTGTATATCTCTTACCTTTTCTGTTTCTGACTACCTTTTGTTTGGCTAGGGTAGCTGAACCACCCAGCTCAATTTCTTTCATTTTCTATATGCCTTTAATCTGCCAAGGTTTGGTTTAAGGATTAAAGGCTTCACTAGGGTGGCTGACTCTACCCAGCTTCCTTTATTACTTTCTGTTTCTGTTCACATCTTTAATCTTCCACCCAGTTTCCTCTATTTCTTTGTTTCTGTCCATACTCTTAATCTGCCATGGTGTGGTACTAGGGATTAAAGGCTTCACTAGGGTGGCTGCCTAGCTCCACCCAGATCCTAGTCTAGCTGAAGTATGTCTTTTTAGCTAATTATCAGACACAATTACTACTCTGTGGAATTTTAGTGTTCATATAATCATCAAGTAAAGCAGTGTTATCTGCTGCTCATTAATTTCATTTAAGTATTTGGTAGCAAAGCCTCTCAAAAGACTCAGAAGCGTTTTACCTCTAAGGTTGAATCAGAGAAGTCTCACTTTAAAAAGCCACAGCTCTGCTTGCCTCAAGCAAACAGAGCTGATCCAAGAAAATGCTGCTACTAAGAATCAGTCTTTGACTCTGTTCCCTTTTGCCTGTGAAAACAGAAACCTTAATTGAATTGCAGTTTGTTTCTTATACCAAGTCTTCTCTGAGACTTTGGGAACCTGCTTTGGTTTAAACTGTCTACCTGGGGCCCACCTTTTTGAAATTTAAGCAAGAATACCACAGCATCTCTGTACTATGACCCACTTCAGCAATACAATTTGGAAGTTTCTTTTTGCTCTAGAATTCTTTTCTTTTATTTTTCTCAATTTTTGTGTGGATGTATATCACCCACATTGAGCCAGAACCATTTACAACAATCTGTTATATATAGTATCATTTCTATAGGAATAATTTGACTGTTTTTTTCCTACCTCTATCTCTTTCATTTCATTTCATTCCCATCTTGTTCTTGAGACTTCAGCAGGCACTATAGTTAAAAGAAAGGTGAACAGTGCCTAGACCTGTCTTATACATGTTACTTTCAATATGATTTTAACTGAAATAAGATTATATATCTTTCTCTTTTCCTTTATTTTCTTGACCACCTCTCAGCTGCTCTCTCCTTTAATTCATCTTATGCCCAACCACTTTCAAGTTGTTTTCTTCTTCTTATCTTTATAATAATTGATTACATTTATAAGTAATGTATATATATATTCATACAAATAGCTATACATTTATATGTAACCCATTAAATTTGGCTTTGTTGATGATGTATATATGGTTTCAAGGCTAATGATATTGTTTTAAATTTTTTATTCATTAGTATGTTGTTGGCCTGGGTTTGTCACATATAACTAATATGTTGAGGTATTTCCTTCAGTCCTACCTTCTCTAAGATGATTATGAAGACTTGTTTTACTTTGTCAAAGGATTTTCTGCATCTGACATGATGACATTATATGATTTATTATATTTATTGACGTGTGTGTATTTAACCATCCCTATCTACATCTCTGATATAAAAATCTAATTTATTGTGGTGGGTTATTATTCATATGTATGTGCCTATATTTAGTTTGAAACTATTTTGCTGAAGATTAATGCATTTATATTCATCAGAAATATTGGTTTGTACATTTCTTTTTACCTAATTTTTGTATTAGATTAGTATTTGTTTTGTAGCTGGACTTTGGAAATGATCCCTCTGTTTTATATTTTTGAACAATCTAGAAAATATTACTTGTTGATATTTTTTAATTCTGCAAGTATTCTGCTGTTAATCTATATGGACCTAGGTAGATTTTTATTGTTGATTTTGGAAGACCATGTATTATTTATTTGATTTCCTTATTTTTATGTTTGTATAATCTAATAATATCTCCTGAATGAATCTTGAATGGCATCCATTTCTTTTAGATTTTCTATTTTAAATGAATTAAGATTTTTAAAGTATCCCAATTTGTATCATGTGTAGTATTTTTTATTTCTTCGGTGTCCACTGCAACATTCCATTGCTCTAATCTGATTTTTCTTTTTTAATTTTCATCTCTTCTCTTTTTTTTTTTTTTTTTTTTTTTTTTTTTTTTTTTTTTTTTTTTTTTTTTTTTTTTTTTTTTTTTTTTTTTTTTTTTTTTTTTTTTTTTTTTTTTTTTTTTTTTTTTTTTTTTTTTTTTTTTTTTTTTTTTTTTTTTTGGTTAACTGAACAAATGCTCAGTAGTATACACAGTTAACAATAGCTCTCCCTAATCAATATTTTGAGATTTTTTTTCTATGTTTTTGTTTCTAGTATTATTTGGAGATGGGGACCTTTACAGAAATCAAGAACAACTGACCATGAGAGATCTATTACAGTTGAAAATACTGCAACACATCAAGTATGGCTTGGGTTGCACAGTAGAAGGAATGGGAATAGATTAAAAGGCAAAGTGCCATTAAGTTTTCTATACAATAATATATTTTATATATGATGGAAAACATTCTCACATAAAATGCCAATAATATTATTGCTTAAATATAATATACCCAATGTTTAAACCCGTAAACACAATAACACAAGTTAGTGAACTCTCACAAGGCCCCAGCCCTAGATGAAGAGATGTATACAATTAATGGCTGAAATGTAAAATCAGTTTTCTCTGTAAAATGTATATACATAAATTTTGTGTGAAATAAAGAATATGTCAATCATTTCCAAAGTTTTGGGAGTGTACATAAAAGGAGTTGGAGGGTCAAAAGTGAGGACTCACACAGAGAAATTTAGTCTAAAATGTAACAGAAATATTAAAACTAATTATTATCCAAACACATTCTGATTTCTTTTTTCATAATCTTGCGTGCCTACAATCCAAATTTACCATTTATCTCTATCAAAAGTTTGTTTCTGAATCAAATAGCCATCTTCATGATGGATAAACTATCTCAATAATTCTTCAGTTTCATCCTTTTAAATTTTCTACTTGAACTTCCATTTTGCTAAGTATAAACATGCTGCTGAGACACTGCTGTTGAGCTCTAACAGAACTAATACACAAGCCACTTCCACTGAGCATCCAAGGCCACTAGGCTTTTCATATGGTATCTTGGGTGGAAAAAGAAAAGAGAAAATCATGCATTCTAAAATAGAATTATCAAGAATATAAATGGGCTGAAGCTGGTTAAATTCTTCATGAAAAAAATTTTAAAAATATTTATTTATTTTGTTTTATATATGTGTAATATATGAACAATCTTTGTAGCTACTATAACATCTAAATTCCCAGAGGCTTATACTTTCTAGCTAGATGGTACTGAAAAATGCCTACCTATTACCAATGATATAAAAATATAATTTCATATTTTCAGCAATTTTTCCTTTATTGAGTTGAGAAAAAATCTGAGTATTAATCTAATTTTCCTTAAATTATTTATTTTCTTATTTATGTTCCTAATTTAATTTCTTTCACTTTATAACACAAGTACTTCCTAAGATATATAACTGTAAACATGGTCAGTGAGAGTGCAGCTAGTTATTTTACTTTCTTAATGATGTACTTTTAATATTTTACTTCAACTTTATTAACATTTAATTGATTAATAGTAATCTTTAGTGAATAAGTTACCAGATTTATAAGCTATCTTTTCTAGTGAAAGATATGGAAGGAATATTTCCCACAATTTGTTTTGAGAATAGAGTGGGGTTTTTTTATATATATATTTCTCCATTTTATAGAATTTTTTCATTTATTTTGGTGCTTTTAAAAAATCTTACATATAAAATTCTATTCCAGCATAATATCAAGTTTATTAATTATATACATATGGACTATAATATCTTGCATATAGGGAAACATAGGATTAAACATCAAGTAATATTTCAATGGTCAATGCATATGAGATGTAGTTTATGAGACCAACCCAGTGCACTTTTTTCTCGTCACTAAAAAACATCTCACTATAGAGTCTGAAACAACTGGATATAGTTTTAAACACTAGATATTAAATAATCTTCATCTTAAACATAGCTAAGAATCACAGCATTGATATACTTCAGAAGTTTTTTTTTAAGAATAATCAAATTTATAAAATGTATTAGTATTTTATTATCTAAAATTAAAGGTAACAATCAGCTGAAATTTGATATTTTCATTAGTAAAATAAATAGGGTTCAGTTTGCAAATGTTGATTGACTTAATTTAGAAGATGTATGAACAGAAGATCTCACAAAACAGAACATTGCATTAAAACACTAAAGGGATAGCGTCATTCACAGATATTTACAAAAGAGTCACTGTATCATTCTGCACCTGTTTTTACGAGGTGGTAAACTGCTCAAATTCTAAATTGAATTGGCTTCAAAAATTTTTTTTTAAAAAAATAGACTTCCTGTTGTAAGTTTTTTGACTCCCTGTGAATAGGGATTTGTTCTTTGCTCTGAGGAAGGAGTGGCAGTCTATGGGGACTTTCTCTGCCAGCAGCACCTGTGAATCTTGGCAAACTAACTGGAGTGTCTTAAGCTGTTGATATGAATAGGGTTACACTATGTGAGTAAAGAGGCCGCCAGTACCTCTGATGAATGAAGCAAGAGAATGCAAATTTCGTTATCCCCAAATTGTGTGACTAGTTTAGTATTTAAGCCTTGTTTTGAAATGCAGCTCACTTCATTTCACAAAGTCAGAAAATAGATCCTTCTTCCGCTGTCATTTCACCACATTATCTTACAAAAGGCTGGTTATGATGTGGAGAAAATGTCAAAATTGTGTGTACTCCAAATTTTTAGTTTGTGTAAATAAAATTAACTAAAAGCTTACCGTAGTGTTTTATGCTTTCAAGTGATTAATTATTTAATAATAGGTTCATATGCATAAAATAACTGTCTGGCACACATTTTACACCATGCTTAGCAAACAAGCTCTAGTACAAAATTTAAATTTATTGCAGTAGAATGCTAGACATCCCAAATGTTTGTCAACAATAAGCACATAATCCTCATTTTGTCATCATAGATACTTGTCTTACTGTTTTAATGTTTAATATTAGGTAAACACAGATATAGTTGAAAATAAAATAAAAATGAATTAAATATTATACAAAATGTATAGAGACATGTTTAAAGCAAATATTTAAAACAAAGTTTAAAAATATTGGTAAACATATTTTATTGACAATACAGAAAATTTGGATAATATTGAAGTTTTTACAAAATAGTTATCGCGGTAAAAACTCGCCCTGAGATATGTTTTAAACGGGGTTTATTTTGTGAAAATCGCTTACAAAACAGAGTCGGTTTTAAGAGAAGATGACAGGATGAGGTTGCAGCAAACCGGAGCCTTTCTATGGAAGATTCTTCATCCCCATGCCATACGTCCGAACTCCCGGGCAGCTGGGCCGAACTGTGCGCCCAGTCGGTGAACTCTCGCAAGAGAATGATGACTTCCTGTCCTGGTCCTCTCCCTCGAAGGTCTACTTCCGGAATCCTTTTCAGTTAACCACGCCCCACTCGTCTCCAGTCCTATGACGCGATCGTTCACATATATAGTTCCTGATTTCCTGCTACATCTCCCCGTTTTGTCTAAATAGGAAGGTTCTAAACTAGGTATAAAACTATATACTATAGGGATCATCAAAAGACAGTATCTGGGAAAGAGAAAGGTACTAACATAAGTGAGGTCAAACTACTGCTAACAAACAACAACTACAAAGTACAATTTAATATCTAAAATGTTGATACGAAAAAATGCACAGGGATTGCTTTAAGGCTGTTTATCTTAAACAATAGAGTTCTAACACTTGAGTGTCTTTGCTGAAATGTGAAGTAATAACAACCTCAACTATCTAATCTTCAACACCGTCAAGACCTGAGAAGGAAAATATATATCTAAAGTTGGAAGCATGAAGTAACTTCCAGAATTTAGGAGAAGACAATGTCAGTT
>PVIH01014227.1:0-54779 GCA_004025045.1 Sigmodon hispidus | reverse complement strand
TCTTACTGCTGAGTAGTATTCCATTGTGTAGATGTACCACAGTTTGTTAATCCATTCTTCAGTTGAGGGACATCTAGGTTGTTTCCAGGTTCTTGCTATTACAAATAATGCTGCTATGAACATAGTTGAGCTAATACCTTTGGAGTGTGAATGTGCCTCTTTAGGGTATACACCCAGAAGTGGTATTGCTGGTTCCTTGGGGAGATTGATTCTCAATTTTCTGAGAAACCTCCATATTGTATTCCAAAGTGGCTGAACAAGCTTACATGTCATTTTCAATGTTATAGAGACCCAATGCAGGAAAAGGAACTTTCTAGAACAAAAGTATTACTGTTGTAGTTGTCTAACAAACACAAAGATAGCTGGTCTAGGTTGATACTGACCAATTAAAGAAGAAACAATGATTTAGAGAATGTAGAGGAGAAAAGACCTCCAGAGTTGGACTGGGTGTGGTCTCCTGTGCCAACATGTTTAGGGTTATTTCCCAGTTTTTTTATAAGGTTTAGTGTAATAAGGGTCTTAGATCCTCTTGGGCTTGTGTTTGTTAGACTTGATGAAGGTGAACAATTTCCATTTTTCTACATACCACCATACAATTACACAAGCACCATTTGTTGAAGAGTTTGGCAGTGTTTCTTCTGTTTCTATTATGTGGGAAAGTTTGAGGAGTATTGTTATTAGTACTTTAAAAATCTGGTAGAATTCTGTCTGGCCCAGGGCTTTTTTTTTCCTTTGGATAATTTTAAGAACTACTACTATTTCCTTGGGGAGTGATAGGTTTATTTAGGTAATTTTTCTGGTTTTGATTTAATTTTGGTAACTGGTACATGTCCAAAAAACTTCAGGTTTTCTAATTTAGTGGAATATAGGTTTTGTAGTATGACCTAATGATTCTGTAGATTTTCTCAATGTTTCTTGTTATGTCCACCTTTTTATTCCTGATTTTGTTAATTTGAATACTCTCACTATAATTTTTGGTTATTTGGGATAATGTTTTGTCTATCCTGTTTACTTTCTCAAAGAACCAACTCATTGATTCTTTGCATTGTTCTCATTGTTCTCTTTATTTCAATTTTATTAATTTTATTGCTAATTTGATTGTTTCCTGCTCTCTACTCCTTCTGGGTAAGTTTATTTTTTATTTTTCTAGTTCTTTTAGCTGTGCTGTTAAATCTCTTGTGTGAGATTTCTCCAAGTATTTTATGTAGGCATCTACTGCTATGAACTTTGTTCTTAGCACTGCTTTCATATTGTCCCCTAACATTGGGTATGTTGCAAACTTATTTTCATTGAATTTTAGGATTTAATTTCTTTCTGTACCTCTTCCTTGACCCAGATCTGGTTCAACTGGGAGAAATTTAGTTTTCATCAGTTGTAGGCTTTCTGTGGTTTGTGTTGTTGTTGAATGCTAACTTTATTTCATGGTGGTCTCATAGAATACAGTAGGTTATTTTTATTATTTTGTATATATTTATATTTGATTTATGGCTAAGTATGTGTTTGATTTTAGCGAAAATTTCTTGGGATGCTAAAAAGGTGTATTTCTTTGTGTTTTTGGAAATTTCTATATGTATCTAATAAGTCTATTTGAGTCAAAATATATGTTGTATCCCTTATTTGTCTGTTAACTTTATATCTGGTAGACCTATTCACTGCTATGAGTTTGGGATTAAAGTCTCTCACTAATAATGTATAATTTTTGATGTGAAATTTAAGCTTTGTAATGTTTCTTTTACATATGTGAGTTCCTTGGAACATGGGTATACATGTTAAGGATTAAGAATTCTTCTTTATAGACTTTTATAAGGTGATTAAGTAATATCCATTCTTATTTCATTTTAATAATTTTAGTTTGACACCTATTTTGTTAGATATTAGGATAGCTACACCAACTTGTTTCTTGAGTCAATTTGATTGAAAAATCTTTTCCCAAACCTTCACTCTGATCCAATATCTGTCTTGAAAGTTGAAGTGTGTCTCTTGTATGCATCATATCGATAGATTCTATTTTTTTATTCATTGCATCAGCCTGTGTCTTCTTTTAGGTAAATTTAGCCTAATGATATTAAGATATTAATGACTATTGATTGTTCATTTATGTTATTTTTGGTAGTAGTGTGTTTCTTTTCTTAGGAGTTTTCTTTTGTGGTATTATCTATTAATTATTGATTTGTGTGTGTATCTAGTTTTCCTATATTAAAGTATTCCTTTTAGTGTTTTCTGTAGGGCTAAATTTGTAGATAGACATTGTTTAAATATGGCTATTTTTGTAAAATATCTCGCTTATTTTATTTATGGTAATTTAGAGTTTTTCTTGATATGGTTGTCTGAAATGGCAGTCATGGTCTCTTAGGTTCTGTATATAACATTACCAGGACCTCTTGGCTTTCAATGACTACACTGAATAGTCTGGTGTTATTCTGATGAGTTTGACTTTATAGGTGACTTGGCCCTTTTTTGCAACTCTAAATATTATGTTTATTCTGTAGCTTTAGCAGCTTGATGATTATGTGGTGAGCAGAGTTTTTGGAAATTCCACTTAATTTTATGTTCTGTAAGCATCTTGTATCTTTATAGGCATTTTTTGCTTTAGGTTGGAATAGATTTTTCTATGATTTTTTGAATATAATTTCTGTTCCTCTGAACTGACAATTTTTAAATGCTTATTATTCTTAGGTTTAGTCCTTTCATGGTGTTTCAGATTTCAAAAGTGTTTTGCGTTATCACTTTAGTGTTTCACTTGACTGATATATTTTTTCCAACATTCAAACCTTCAATGCCAAAAATTTTCTAATCTATATCTTACATTTCTTGGTTATGTTTTAATTTGGATTTCCTGTTTCTTTCTACATATTTTTTTTATTTTCCGAATTCCCTTGATTTGTGTCTTCTTTATTGCTTCTATTTTAATTTTGATATTTTGAACTGTTTTATTCAAATGTTTGATTGCTTTTTCTTGGTTTTCTTTATTTCCTTTAAAGTTTTGTTGATCTCTTTAATTTTTTTAATTTTTTGTTTATCTTTTCTTCTGTTTCTTTAAAGAAGTTTTTTAATATTTTTATTGAAAGGGTTCTATTACCTTCATAATTTTTTTCTTTTTTATTATAAATAAAGTCTCATTTTTTATTCATTTATCCCCTTGTTCAAACTCCCTTTCCCCTCCTGTCCATCCCAGTAACTCTATTTCCTCCCCATGTCCTTATCTCCTCCCCAAGAAGGGGAGGAAATCCCAAGATCTCAAGGTGGGTTAGGTCAGCATCCACTCCAGGCAAATTCGCTTTCCTTATTCCAACATCAGGACTGGGTCAGCTGTTCCTATGGAGGGAATGGGCTCAAAGTTGTCAGTCCAAGGTGCTTCAGATCCTAAGCGGTTCAGTGGTTGTGGTTTGCAGCTTGGACATGCTTTGCTTTTTATTTAAAGTTCACTAATGATTGAGTACATCCCCTGATTATCATTCTGGGTTTGTGATACCTTGCTCAGGAGAATATTCCCCAAATCCATCCATTTGCCTGAAAATTTTAGGATATCATTTTTTTTTTACTCCTGTGTAGTACTCCAATATATAGATGTGCCACAGTTTGTTAATTAATTTTTAAGTTGAGGGGCATCTAGGTTGATTCCCAGGTCCTTGCTATTACAAATAACACTGTAATGAACAGAGTTGAGCCAATGCCTTTGGAATGCAAATGTGCATTTTTAGGGTATAAGCCCAGTAGCTGCATTGCTGTATCCTTGGTGTGATTGATTCCCGGTTTTCTGAGAAACTGCCTTACTGCACTCCAGTGTGTCTGAACAAGCCTGCTCCCTCCAAAAATAGGAGAGTCTTCCCCTTGCTTTGGAACTTCTTCAGCACATGCTGTAATGTTTTTGTATATGTTTTGCCAGTATTTTGTCAAGAATTTTTGCTTCAATATTCATGAGGGAAATTAGGTTATAATTATCTTTTGTTGTTGCATCTCTGAGTGGAATCTGTATTAGGGTAACTGTGGCCTCATAAAAAGTTTGGCAATATTCCTTCAGTTTCTACTGTAAGAAACAGTTGGAGGAGTATTGGAAGTATTTCTTCTTTGAATGTCTGGTAGATTTCTGCACTGAAACCATCAGGACTTGGGCTTTCTTTACTTGTGAGACTTTTAATAACAGTTTCAATTTCTTTAGGGTTGTAGGTCTGTTTAGGTATTTAATCTGATCTTGATTTAATTTTGGTAAATGGTACCTGTCAAAAAAGCTGTCCATTTCTTCTAGCTTCTCCATTTTTGTGGAGTATATATTTTCAAAGTATGACCTGATAATTCTCTGGATTTTCTGGGGGTCTGTTGTTATGCCCCCCTTTTTATTTCAGATTTTGTTGATTTCAACACTCTTTCTCTTGTTTTTTGTTAGTTTGGATAAGAGTGTATTTATCTTGTCCACTTTCTCAAAGAACTAACTCTTTTATTCATTGATTCTTTGTACTGTTCTTTTTGTTTCAATTGTATTGATTTCAGCTCTAAGTTTGAGTGTTTCTTGCTGTCTGCATATTCTAGGTGAGATTGCTTGTGATTGTTCTAAGGTTTTCAGCTACACTGTTAGTTCTCTAGTGTGGAATTCCCCAAGGCTTTTCATATACGCATCTTGTGCTTGAATTTTCCTCTTAAGACAGCTTTCATTGTGTCCCACAAGTTTGGATATATTGTGGATTCATATTTATTAAATTCTATGAAGACTTTGGTTTCTTTCTTTAATTTCTTTGTTGACCCAGAGTTGGTTCAGCTGAGTAATTTTTAATTTCCATGAGTTGGAGGCTTTCTGTGATTTTTGATGTTGTTGAACTCTAACTTTAGGCCCTGGTGGTCCGATATGATACAAGGAGTTACTTCCATTTTTTTTGTATCTGTTGATGTTTGTTTTATGACCAATTATGTGATCAATTTTAGAGAAAGTTCCATGAGGAGCTGAGAAATATGTATATTCCTTTGCATTTGGGTGGAAGCTTCTGTAAATATTTATTAAATCCATTTGCATTATAACATCTATTAGACTCCTTAATTCTCTGTTGAGTCTCTCTGTGGTTGACCTATCCAGGGTTGAATGTGGGGTATTGAATTCTCCCACTATTAGGGTGTAAGAATTGATGTGGGATTCAAATTTTAGCAGTGTATCTTTTGCAAAGGTAAGTACTCTTATATTAGGGGCATAAATATTCAGGATTGAAATCTCCTCTTGACTAATTTTTTCTGTGATGAATAAGTTATAAACATCCTGGTCCCTTTTAATTGCTTTTAGCTTAATGTCTATGTTGTTAGATATTAGGATGACAACCCCAGCTTGTTTCTTAGGACCATTTGACTGGAAAATCTTTCCCAACCCTTTACTCTGAAGCTGTGACTGTCTTTAAAGTTAATGTGTGTTTTTTGTAGGCAACAGAAGGAAGGCTTCTGTTATTATATCCATCTTGTTAGTATGAGTCTTTTTATAGGTGAGTTGAGTCCAGTAATATTAAGGGATATTAGTGACCACTGATTGATATTTCCTGCTATTTTTGGTGATAGCTTATATGTATTTCCTTTCTCTTGGCTATTCTTCTCAGGAATTATTGATTGTTTGTGATTTCATGGGTGTATCTGGGATCCTTAGGTTGAAGATTTCCCTTTAATGCTTTCTGGAGAGCTGGATTGGTAGATAGGTATTGTTTCAGTCTGACTTGGTCATGAAACATCTTGTTTACTCCATCTATGGTGATTGATAATTTTGCTGGGTATTGTATTCTAGGTTGGTAGTCATGCTCTTTTAACGTCTGTATAGCTTCTGAACACCTCTTCTAGCTTTCATTGTTTCCATTGAATAGTCAGGTGTTATTCTGATGGGTCTGCCTTTATATGTAACTTGGCCCTTTTATTTAGCAGCTCTTAAAATTTTTTCTTTGTTCTGTATGTTTTGTGACTTGATTATAATGTGGCGCGCTGACTTTTTTGGGGGGTCATATCTATTTGGTGTTCTGTAAGCTTCTTGTATCTTTATAGGCATTTCTTTCTTCAGGTTAGGGAAGTTTTCTTCTATGTTTTCCTTGAAAACATTATCTGTGCCTTTGAGCTGGTATTCTTCTCCTTCTTCTATTCTTTTTAAAAATTTTTTTTGATTTATTTATTTATTATGCATACAGTTTTACAGAAGAGGGCGCCAGACCTCATCATAGATGGTTGTGAGCCACCATGTGGTTTTGCTGGGAATTGAACTCAGGACCTCTGGAAGAACAGTCAGTGCTCTTAACCTCTGAGCCATCTCTCCAGCCCCCCTTCTTCTATTCTTATTATTTTCAAGTTAGGTCTTTTCATTGTGTACCAGATTTTCTGAACATTTTGTGTTATGCTTTTTTTTAGTTTTACTATTTTCTTTGACTGATATATCTATTTCAGCTACTGAGCCTTCCTTTTCAGAGATTCTCTCTTCCATCTCTTGGATTCTGTTGGTTATCTGTATATCTATAGTTTTAGCTCTTTTCTTCAGGTTTTCTATTTCCATCTTTGTCTCATTTTGTGCCTTTTTAATTGCTTCTATTTCAGTTTTTAGTTCCTGGAATGTTTCTTTCATTTTTTGGTTTACCTTTTCTTGTTTTTCTTTCAAGAATTTGTTCATGTATTCCAATTTTTTGTTTGTATTTTTTTCTATTTCTTTAAGGGAATTTTTTATATCATCTTTGAAGTCTTTAATAATCTTCATAAAGATGTTTTTGGTGTTGTTTCCTTCTGCTTCCTTTTCATTGCTCTGTTCAGGTCTTGTAGTTATAGAACCACGAGTTTCTTCTGGAGTTGCTTTGTTGTTCTTTATGTTATTATATATATTTTTGCACTGGTGTCTGCCCATGGCTTCAGTGGTTGATGATTAGGATGCTCCTAGTCAGTTGTGACAAGAGGGCTTGTGTGTTCTCTGTCTCCTCTGATAAAGAGGTCTGCTGAATCTCTGATTCTACTTCTGGCAGGGGTCTAAATTTCAAAGCCTCAGTCCTTATCTGATGTTGCAGTTTGCCCTGGAGTTGGGGCTGGTTGTGCAAGGTTCCCACTAGGTGTGGCTGGAGGAGCCCCTCAGAGCCAAACCCAGTCCTGTCTGCCAAGGAGAGTCTGGGATCAAGCACCACACATTGAACCTGTTCCCTGACACAACTCTCTATGTGGGGAATCAGCCACTGGAACCTGCTCACCTTACCCTAGACAGGATCTCAGAGTTGTTTTTCTATACTGATAGCCAATTTATGGGAGAGTATTTTATCAATTCCTTTGTCAAAATTCAAAAACAAAGATCCCTTTCATGATTTTTCATTTTTCTTTGGATCTCATAAAAAAGGAACAACACATGTTGCCTCATAAGTGGTAGACAGGCCAGGATTCTGTATATGTCATACAATTTAGGAAACTAAAAGTCTCATGATGAACAAGAGCGTCTCCATCTTTTCCATTAACATAGAGACCTTAAATACCATTTTTATTTCTTAAAAATTCCAAATTTTATGCTGAAACATAAGTGGATCTGGAACATCATTTCATAATTGTTTCTGAGCAGCACATATCAATAACAAAGATAGAAGTACCTGCATAAAGACAGAGTAATTTTAGAAAAAAAAATAGAGAGGGAGAAGTGACTTTACTGTCTTGATCAATCACAACATTCTCAATCAAATGCCCTGGATGTGGAACTTAACATTTCAGCTGTTTGGTTGAATGAGTGAAAATGAGTGATGTAATCATCTACCTTTTGTTGAAATTAGGCTGTCCCATGGGGAAAGAAGAGCTGGAATGCTGACCATGTTGTGAGAGAACAGACTGCTTCAATATCTATCTAGATTCTATAAGGCCACCTGGGGATAAAAACTTACAGGCATCATTTCCCTGGCTTTTATTTGATTAGAAATATAATGGAACATTAATATTAAGGGCAATAATTAAGGTTAAGAAATTTTAGGAAAAAAATATTTAAGTATATATTTAAAACTTTTCAGTCTATGATCTTTATACATGGAAGAGGAATATACCAAAGTCAAAGAAAAGGAAATATGTTCCATCCTTCTAAAGAACAGGAAGTAAGAGAAATAGGTTTTTGATTGGCAATACTTATCTAGAGTGTGTCTCTTCTGACCCATGAGAAGTGCATTCAAGTCAGTCCTCCAAAGATTATATGAAACTTGAAATAAGTAAGAGTATTTGACATGTTAGCATTATTATTGTTTGTAGCCTTTATTGTAGCTTATACGATAGAAATAGGTATAGGCTCATGCCTTTGAGTCAGTATAAATGTGTGAACCTATAATGTCTTTGGTTAAAAGCATTAACAGTTTTGAATCTGGGCTTATATACATTAGGTGAATGTTTTAGTATAATTAGAAATGTATATATTTAGGAAAAAATAGGAAGAAATTTAAAAATCCTAGCTGGTGATTATGGTAATAGTAGTCAATATCTACCGTGGCTAAATTAATTACTTATCAAACTTTATCTATTAATATTGAAACTTTGAAGTTTTGAAGTTTGAGAAATCTGAAACACACTTATATATCTTATGTCATTATTATTATATCTTCATCCTAATAGCCATATATCTCAAAATATCTTTAAAGACCCTCACTATTCAAGTAGTCCTTAGATGTAGATAACTTGCATTTAGATACTTTATATTGTGTATTGAACTTAAAATCTTTTTTAGATTTTCAGAAATTATGTTTTCCAATCTTCATGAACATACACCTTTTTAAAGGTATAATTCTTGTAGATACCTACATCTTTTTATATCCAGCTTTTTTACCATCAGATATAGGTGGTTGGTTAATGATGCAATTATTGTAAAGTTGCTTGAAATAAGAAATAGTCAAAAGTTACTTTCAAACCTATTTGATTAATGAAATGATGAGATAACAGTTTTTGCATCTGATTCATAGTAACAAAAGGAATGGTACAGAGTAGATACAAAAAAATTTATCTGAGGATAACTAAGAATAAATATTTAATTTACTGGTAAAATATAAACAAACCATTTGATGGTAACTTTCTCTTTTTCTTCTTAAAAAATGGTCTCTGACTCTGTCTCCATTCAGCTATATATCTTCACATAACTTCATTCTGTAAATACAACTACATATTTTACTTTACATAATACAGCCATACAATTTTATGCATGTTTGCATCTATTCTTACATATCTTTACATCCTTCTAATGCATACATTTTTATTCTACATCTATTATTTATAGTTTCATCTTCCTTGCCTCACACAGTTACAAGTTTCCATATAACCATAACTACTTATATCAAATACATAGCTCTCTCATCATATAACTTTTCATATTGTTCGCACACATTCTCATACTGCTTTTTTCACAGTTCCTATATGTTGCAAGACCTCCTTTATACATTCTTATCTGTCATTCACTCACAGATATGTGCTTTTTTACCTAATTTCTTCACTCCCTTTTTACTCAATCTCTCATTCACTCACTCTTTTACACATTACTCATCATATCTTTAGGCTTCTTCATTTCTCATTCAGCACAGATATACTCACATTCTGCATAACATCATCTCTAAATTGTTGCTGCTCCTACATACTCTCAATCATAAATACTCATTCCTCCTTCTCTCCTCTCCTCTACATCGCTGCTGTTTTTCATTTACCATAACCGTGAGGAATTATGTGTTAAATTTTTGGATTCAATTCATTCTCATAACACATGACGTCTCAGTTATCCTCAGACTAGCAAGTTCAAAATGACTGGCAAGTATAAATGCTTGGCTTTTTAAGTAAATTTTTACCAGAAAAAATGGCATTTAATTTCATGACTTAACAATAACAGAAGCAGTTTGAACTTTTACTGGTCAGAGTACATTTAAAAAGTCAACTATTGAAAGGGAGTATGTCTCAAAACAGCCTGGACCTTGGCTTTCCTATGGCTCACCCACCAAATCTGGGGCCCCCACCTGCTCTCTGAGTTGGTGAGCCTGTGGCATTATCAGAAGAGGAACGGTTAAAGCTGGCATAGCAGCAGGCACCTTTGCTGATGCAGCAAGAGGAACTTTCCAAACAGGCAGCTGTGTTACTGGAGCATGAACGACAGCAGGAGATGGTCAAGATGGGTCCTGCTGTCCCTCGGCTTCCTCAAGATATGGGCCAGCTGGGTGTTCGGACGCCTCTGGGGCCTCGAGTAGCTGCTCCAGTAGGCGCTGTGGTTCCCACTCCCACTGTTCTGCCCATGGGGGCACCTGTTCCTCGCCCTCGGGGTCCCCCAGCACCCCCTGGAGATGAGAACAGAGAGATGGATGATCCCTCTGTGGGGCCCAAGATCCCCCAGGCTTTGGAAAAGATTTTGAGCTGAAGGAGAGCCGCCAGGAAGAGATGAACTCTCAGCAGGAGGAAGAAGAAATGGAGACAGACCCTTGTTCATCTCTGGGACATTCAGCATCAGAGACTGAGGAGGACACTGTGTCCATATCCAAAAAAGAGAAAAACCGAAAGCGTCGGAACCGAAAGAAGAAGAAAAAGCCCCAGCGGTTTTGGGCAGCATCTTCAGAGAGCTCTGGAGATCGAGAGAAAGAATCAACTCGGTCTCGAGGCTCTGACTCTCCTGCTGCTGATGTTGAGATTGAATATATGACTGAAGAGCCTGAAATCTCTGAGCCCAACTTCATCTTTTTCAAGAGGATTTTTGAGGATTTCAAGCTCACTGATGATGTGAAGAATGAAAAAGAAAAGGAGCCAGAAAAACTTGACAAGCTGGCGAACTCTGCAGTCCCTAAGAAGAAGGGCTTTGAGGAGGAGCACAAGGACAGTGATGATGACATCACTGACTATGAGCAGGAAAAGAAGCCAGAGGCCCTAAGCTCTCCAAGAAGATGTCGCGCCGAATGAATCGCTGTACCTTGGCGGAACTCAAGCAGCTGGTGGCTCGGCCTGATTTTGTAGAGATGCATGATGTGACAGCGCAGGATCCTAAGCTCTTGGTTCACCTCAAGGCCACACGGAACTCTGTTCCTGTGCCACGCCACTGGTGTTTTAAGCGCAAGTACCTGCAAGGCAAACGCGGCATTGAGAAGCCCCGCTTCGAGCTGCCACACTTCATCAAGCGCACAGGCATTCAGGAGATGCGCAAGGCCCTTCAGGAGAAGGAAGAACAAAAGACCATAAAATCAAAAATGAGAGAGAAGGTTCGACCCAAGATGGGGAAGATTGTCATTGACTACCAGAAATTGCAGGACGCTTTCTTCAAGTGGCAGACCAAGCCAAAGCTGACCATTCATGGGGACCTGTATTATGAGGGAAAGGATTTTGAGGCACGACTGAAGCAGAAGACACCTGGAGATCCATCTGATGAACTAAGGATTTCCTTAGGGATGCCAGTAGGACCTAATGCCCACAAAGGCCCTCCCCTGTGGCTGATTGCCATGCAGCGATATGGGCCACACCCATCCTACCCGAACCTGAAAATCCCTGGGTTGAATTCACCTATTCCTGAGAGCTGTTCCTTTGGATACCATGCTGGTGGATGGGGCAAACCCCCAGTAGATGAGACTGGGAAGCCACATTATGAGGATGTGTTTGGAACCAATGCTGCTGAGTTTCAGACCAAAACTGAAGAAGAAGAAGAGATTCATCAGACTCCTTGGGGAGAACTGGAACCAATTGATGAAGAATCCTCAGAAGAAGAGGAAGAGGAAGAAAGTGATGAAGACAAACCAGATGAAACTGGCTTTATCACACCTGCAGACAGTGGCCTCATCACTCCTGGAGGATTCTCGTCGGTGCCAGCTGGGATTGAGACCCCCGAGCTCTTTGAGCTAAGGAAGAAGAAGTTTAAGGAGGCGATGAATGGCAGTGAGACACTTCAGCTGTTCACAGTATTGCCAGAGAAGAGAACAGCCACTGTTGGGAGAGCCATGATGGGATCAACCCACATTTATGACATGTCCACGGTTATGAGTCGGAAGGGACCAGCCCCTGATCTGCAAGGTGTGGAATTAGCGCTGGCACCTGAGGAACTGGAGCTGGAACCCATGTCCATGACCCAGAAGTATGAGGAACACGTGAGAGAGCAGCAGGCACAAGTAGAGAAAGAAGACTTCAGCGACATGGTGACTGAGCATGCTTCGAAACAGAAGCAAAAGAAACGGAAAGCTCAACCCCAGGACAGTCGTGGAGGCAGCAAGAAATACAAGGAATTCAAATTTTAGGGCCCTTTCCCATAGCTGGCTTCTATAGGCCCTTTGTTTGATGTCTGGACTTTAAATGTGGGTCCACAAAGCTAGCTCTGTACTTCCCTATGCTTGTCATTTCATGTTCTTTAGACTTGTTTTGTAAATAAAGCTGTTTCCCAAGGAGGGGCAAATAAATGAAAAAAAAATGATAGGGACCCATTACATAATTACATAGTCAGAATACCCCAGGCTTTTCTGGTCTCCATAGTCTCACTAAGATCTACAATTGTAGGTCTTTCGCTGTCATACAGAGTAGCATAGATCTTTGGTTACCACAACCATGTTTGAGATTTTTTTTTTGTAGAAGAGAACTTAGAGAATGATCTCACTTAGATCAGGTCAAGTAGGGTGATCGAACAAAAAGTACACACAGTTGGAGTACTTTTATCATAGCCGAGGTAGAATTGCAATGCCCTATTTTATCTTTTTCTTTGTATATTCTAAGGGTTCTTACCAGGGAGGGGCAGTTCTTCTACTATTGTAAGCTTAAACATTTTGAATGCAGTATTTTGCAAGTCTCTGAAGTGTATATCTGAATAAAATCAATATCTGTTTTACTTTGTATTTTAGGTTTAATTTTGAAAACTTGTACAGAAGAATAAGCTAGGCATATTTTTTAAATTAATTACATTAGTGTTTAGAATGACTATAAACATAATGGTAAACATATTAAAATTTTGATTATTTATAAAGTGATTAACAACTAACTTGTATTTTTAACTATCCTTAACAGTTTATAATTGAGTAATAGCTTTTATAAGACCAAGACTTAATGTTCCATCTTTGTTATGATTAATCTTTAAAATAATTATTTTAGAATGCACTTCTTCAGCAACCAAAATAAAGCTTTTAATCATAGATTCAGTTCACAGAGTGACTAAAAACATTACTGATTTCAGGTAAGTCAGTATGATTGTGTCTTCATCTCTGATCACAAACTTATTACAAATTATTTTATATATTTCTTTAACAAATCCTATAGCAGAGAAAGGAATTCCTTCAAACCACAGGTAGTATGACATGGCAAAATGATCTTTGTAAGTGCTGTTGGGATTGTTGTCTTGGCCACTTGCTGAGCTTACACAAAATGATGAGAGACAAAGTTTAGAGTCCTGGCCAAAAAATAAATAAACATTGACATCCAAATATTTGTTCTGAATTGAGCTATGTATATATTGCAACAACCAGTCAAAGGTTGTTGTATTAAGCAATTGTGAACCTATTCAGAGTTCTTTCTGAAGAATGAAGAGCCTAAGGTCATGACACCAAACCATGAACTCAATAACAAGTACATGGAAATAAAAATAGTACTTAATTTAAAGTGTTTCCTAATATAATTTAGCTTTCAGAAATATTTGAAATATGAAAAATATTACAGAGATCATAAAAAACATTGCTCTGTACAATTCTCTTTGTTAGAGTAGTGCCAGTTTTTGAGAAACACATAGTGCCTTAGCTGCACTTTATCACACCCACCCTCATTTTTCCCTTCATTACTTTCCTTTCTTTCTGATATTAATGAGCCCTTCTTTAATTTTTTCCTGTTATGTCTTTTTTGTCAGTCTCCAAATATTTCAAAAAGAGATATCTTAATTAGGAGTGAGAACTAAAATTACCTATGTGTATAAAGAGATGTCTTTAAAAAACAACTAGAAAGCATATATATACCAACAGCCAGTATCAAACTTAATGGAGAAAACTCAAAGCAATCCCACTAAAGTCAGGAACTAGACAAGGATGTCCTCTCTCCTCTTATCTATTCAATATAGTACTCGAAGTTTTACCTAAAGCAATAAGGGAATGAAAAAAGATTTAGGGGATACAGATTGGAAAAAAAGAAGTGAAACTATCTCTATTTGCAGATTATATGATTGTATACATAAGTGACCCACAAAATCCTTCCACGGAAATGTTACACCTGATAAACACCTTCAGCAATGTAGCAGGATACAAGATTAACTCAAAGAAATCAGTAGCTCTTCTATACACTAAAGATGCAGAGCTGAGAAAGAAATAAGGGAAACATTCCCCTTCATAATAGCTGCAAATACTATTAAATACCTTGGAGTAGCTATAACCAAAGAAGTAACAGACCTATTTGACAAAAATTTTAAATCCCTGAAGAAAGAAATTGAAGAGGATATCAGAAAATGGAAAACTCTCCCAGTTCCTGGATTGGTAGGATCAACATAGTAAAAATGGCAATTCTACCAAAGGCAGTCTACAGATTCAATGCACTGCCCATCAAAATCCCAACACAATATTTTTTGGACCTTGAAAGAACAATATTCAATTTCATTTGGAATAACAGGAAAGCCAGGATTGCCAAAACAATTTTTACTCAACAAAAGAACCTCAGGAGGTATCACCATCCCTGACTTCAAGCTATGCTATAGAGGTACAGTAATAATAACAGTATGGTACTGGCATAAAAACAGACTTGTGGACCAATGGAATAGAATTGAGAATCCAGATATTTACCCAAAAACCTATGAACACCTGATCTTTGACAAAGAGGCCCAAAACATTCAAAGGAAAAAAGATCATATATTTAACAAATGGTGTTGGCATAGCTGGATGGAAGTGTGCAGAAAAATGCAAATAGATCCGAGCCTGTCACCCTGCACAAAACTCAAATCCAAGTGGATCAAAGACCTCAACTTAAACCCAGCCACTTTGAACTTGATGGAAAAGAAAGTGGGAAATATACTTCTACAAATTGGCACAGGCAATCATTCCTAAATATAACACCAGTGGCACAGACACCAGGCAATCATTCCTAAATATAACACCAGTGGCACGGACACTAAGACCAACCATCAATAATTGGGATCTCCTGAAGCTAGGAAGATTCTGCAAAGCCAAGGACACTGTCAATAGGATAAAACGACAGCCTAAAGAATGGGAAAATATTTTCACCAACCCTACAAGTGATAGAGGACTGATCTCTAAAATATATATAGAACTCAAGAATCTAGAGCCAAAAACCTTGAATAACCCAATCAAAAATTGGGGTACATATCTAAAAAGGGAATTCTCAGAAGAGGAACTACAAATGGCTGAAACGCACCTGAAAAAGAGCTCTTCATCTTTAGCCATCAGAGAAATGCAAATCAAAACATCTTTGAGATACCACCTAACCCTGTTAGATTGGCTAAGATAAAAGGCACAGAGGACAGCCTATGTTGGAGAGGATGCTGAGCAAGGGGAACACTCCTCCATTGTTGTTGGGAGTGTAAGCTTGTTCAGCCACTTTGGAATGCAATATGAAAATCAATCTCCCCAAGGACCCAGCAATACCACTTCAGTGTGTACACCCTAAAGAGGCATATTCACACTCCCAAATTATTAGCTCAACTATGTTCATAGCAGCATTATTTCTAATAACAAGAACCTGGAAACAACCTAGATGTCCCTCAATTGAAAAATGGATTAACAAACTGTGGTTCATCTACATAATGGAATACTACTCAGCATTAAGAAAAAATGTTATCCTAAAATTCACAGGCAAATGGATGGATTTGGAGAATATCCTCCTGAGCAAGGTACCACAAACTCAGAAAGATAAACAGGGGATGTACTCACTCATTAGTGGTCTCTAAACAAACAAACAAGAAAAGGAGCCAAGCATGCCCAAGCTGCAAACCACAACCACTGAACAGCTTGGGATCAGAAACACCCTGGACTGACCCTTTGATTCCCACTTCTACTATAGGAACTCCTGACTCACTCTTGAGGGAGGGGCGACAAAACTGGATTTGCCTGGAGTGGAGACAGTGGGACCATAGGACTGTCTGCTCCCTGCCCAGGGAGGGGATGGGGAGTTGTGGAGAAGAAAAAATGACTTGATGTGGCAGGAGGGGGAAGGGACCTTGAATAAGGATATACAGGGATGGAAAAAAAATTCAGAGAGAAAGCTGAACACAAAGTAAATATGTGTGTAGCAATCTTATTTGCATTATCACCCCTGATAAGTCATGCTTATGATTTTTATCTTCTTTATAGTTATTGTTAACTTATCATCATTTTAAATTCATTTTGCTGTTTTTTCTTGATAAATGCAAAATAAATAAAGAAGAAAAAAACCTTAGATTTGGCCATAGTAAATACTTTGTCATTGCATGAAGAGCTTCTTTATGGCCAATATCCCTAGTACCATCTGATCTACATTTAGTTTGGTCATCAGAGTGTCAATCTTTGTCAATGGCATTATGTTACTCTTATGTCAGGTCAATGAGAATGACTAGTTTTTAATTGATGTTCAGTGAATCCATGGGATGTACCTCCAGTATCACTAAATGAGAGACAAGAGCAGCGTTGTCTTTGCCCAGGTTTAAGTTAGAACATTTTCATGTTCATTGATTTTCTATATTAGAGTTCTTGAAAATCTTTCATTTTTGAAGAATTTTCCTTTGTAAAGAAGATATTTGAAAACCCATAAAAAATACACTTCAAGTTAAGTAATTAATCCCAATCATTGTGAAAGTCTTCTTTATTCCCTTTTATGCTTCTCCAAATACAACTTCCCACCCTCTATGTTACTCTATTCAAGATATAGAATTCTGTACTTTTTGCAGACATATCTAAATACTGATCAAGACATATCCTGCTCTTGCAGCATGTATATTAGATGGCAATTACTTGCATTTACAAAGTTAAAAGATAATACACATGGATACAAAGCTTAAGGACAACAATATTCCAACCAAGACAATTCTTTCATTTCTACAAGATATGATTTATAGAGTTTTATTATAGTGGGTTCCATGGTTTAGTGTCTTTGTAGAAGAAAGACTTTGATAAGCCCCTCTGTTCCCATGCCACTACACCATACTTCTTCCATCAATAAAATCTGCTATGTACAACAAAGTTGTATCTATCCAGCCCACTATTTCCATTGAAGTTTTTCCTTTGGGAGAAAGGGAGCCTCCCAGAACTTACAAGTTATTCTGTTTGTTGTCCATGGAACTTACTCTCAACATTTGGCACTAAGTAACATGGTTAATGTTTCACATATTGTTTTCTCATATGTACCTAACTATCTCTATTGAGCAACAAATGTTCTCAGAATTGGAAGTTGTAGCTAGTTATTCCAGAAAAGAGATATGAGGAGTTTTATTCTCTTTTGAATCTTATGGTTAACTATTTGAGAAAAAAAATCCAGGAAAAATTACACCTATTGCACGGGTGACTAACAAAGTAAAACAAAAACAAACAAAACAAAACAAAACACCTAATAAATCACCAATATAACTAAAGAGAAAAGAGATTGAAAGCTGCAAAATTTTTGAAAATTCCTATGCTGTTCTATAGACTACTAGTCCTTCAAAAGTGAGAGCCCACATCCACAGAAGCCTTGACAGAGAAAAGTCAAAGTAAATATAGTTTATAATGACCCAAAGCAAAGCTGCATTTTTCCCAAAATTAGTCTTATTTGTTTATTGATTATCCCGTTTTACATTAGCTCTATCAGTTTCCTTTTTTCAGTCTTAAGTGATTCCATAGTATTAAATTATGTAAAGTCAAAATTTTTACACATACTTACTTTTTCTCTCTGCTGGGTACATTTTAAACCCCTTGTTTGGTGCGGAAGTGATTCTACACGGATGGAGAATGCAGCGGCAAGGGTGGCAGTGGCAGAGTTCCTGTGCTCTGTTCTGAATCACTGAGGGAGGAGGCGGTGGAGGAAGAGGTGGTGGCGGTGGTTGTGGTCTTAGCGGTGGCAGAGAAGGCAGTTATGAATCAGCTGCGGGCAGAGACATGGCCAACATCGCGGTGGGGCGAATCAAGCTGGAGTTCAAGGAGGTGCTGAAGAGCAGGAGACGAGCAAAAACAAATTCAAGTAGGTCGTGTAGATGAGAATCTTACAGAATTAAGAGGAGAAATAGCAGGACCTCCAGGCACACCATATGAAGGTGGAAGATATCAGCTAGAGATAAAAATACCAGAAACATACCCATTTAATCCCCCTAAGGTCCGGTTTATCAATAAAATATGGCATCCTAATATTAGTTCCATCACAGGGGCTATTTGTTTGAATATCCTGAAAGATCAATGGGCGGCAGCAATGACTCTGCACACGGTATTATTGACATTGCAAGCATTGTTGGTAGATACAGAACCAGATGACCCCCAAGATGCAGTAGTAGCGAATCAGTACAAAAAAAATCCTGAAATGTTCAAGCAGATAGCTCGACTTTGGGCACATGTGTATGCTGGGGCACCAGTTTCTAGTCCAGAATATACCAAAAAAATAGAAAACCTGTGTGCTATAGGCTTTGATAGGAATGCAGTAATAGTGGCCTTGTCTTCAAAATCATGGGATGTAGAGACTGCAACAGACTTGCTTCTGAGTAACTGAGGCATAGGAGCTGCAGATAGCCACTCTTGCCTCAAGTCTCTTCTGAGGAGCATCAACATCTGTTATTTTTAGGATTCTGCATAAATTTCTTTAAAACTGGCATTCTTGCCTAGTGATGTTATCTAGGTATCATTGGAGACTGCAAAAAGAAAAAATTCCCTGCTCTGTAAATAAAGCTAATTAAACGTCTATGTAAATTTAAAAGGGGAAATACTTTAATTTTTTCTTATAGTGTACAAGTTCTTTGAGCTAAGCTAAAACCATGGAAAAATCATGCTACGTTAGTGTTTAGCAAGAATAGTGAGTTTGCTTCAGGGTTCTGTTGAATAACTAGGGTAACACTCGAGTGTAGGCCACTCACATTGTCCTGTTGCATCACAGCTTCCTTAAGTGTTTGAACATGGATCCTCTGTGCCTGTGAATTTACTTGCATGCTTGTTCTTGACTTCTTAGGATGGGTAGCTGAAAAGACCACCCCTTTAAGCATTTGGAAATTCTTGAATTATGAGATTTATTCCGATTTAAAGATGACCTAATCAGAGCCTTTCAGTCTCTGTGGACCAGTAGGGACACTCTTATTTTTTCCCTGTTACCATGCAGAGCTAAGATTCTCATGGTAAATCTCTGTGTTTGGTGGGAAATGTGCTGAGGAAGTGTCTCTTGTTCCATTTTTAGGTCATAGGTTTGAAATGTTTTGTCTGAGTTCTTCACTGTGTAAGTAATAATGTAAAAATGGGGCTGTCAATTTGATTTCTCTTATAAAAGAAGTAAATACTCGATATTGCAGTATTCCTAGATGTAATAAAATAACCCTACTTAGTTTTTCAGTGAATTTGACATTTTTAAACTGATGAAATCTTCAGAAACTTGAAGGATGCAGCCAACTGTTTCCAGTAATGCCCAGTTTGCTTTTATTAGACTCTCGAGTCACCCTTGCACTCCACGTTCACACAGGAAAGCTGTTAGTGTCTCACTGTACATACTTCAGATGCACATAGACATAGGGGTGCGTCATAAATCTAGCTTGCTTTATGATGTTTCTGATAATGTGAGAATTGAAACTTTCCCTTCTCTTGTATATAGACTCCTGTTCTTATTGACCCTTCCATCTCATTCTAAGTTCCAAAGTTTGAAAACTCTGTTTGTTTTGCAAACTTAAACAATTTAACCATCTTAATAAGGTTCAAGTGAACTTATGTAGGCAGTTGTTACATAGTAGATACAATTACAAATTTTGAGAACCAATGCATAAATAACAAATGTAATGGAATCAGACAGAATTAAATTAAGATTCTCCATTGAACGTCATATTCTAAAAGATTTGTTTTCTTGAAGTGTTCTTCATCCTATAGTCAAAGTGTTTGGAAAATACTTTTTAAACCTATTAAGTTAGCATAACTTGATTTGACTGCAATAATCTTGATACTACAAGTAATAAAAGAGCCATTAAATATACTATAACAGTAAAGATGTGAAGGTTCTTCTAGCTACTTGTAAGGCTTTCACAGTTACCAGTGACTCTTAGGGTTGCTGTTCTGCACACTAAACTCAAGCTGCTATGTTTTCCATGTTTGCAGATGCACACATTTCCTGTTACAGCCACATCCTTTTATTGCTGTAGTTTATTTTCTAAGGATGCTAAAGGAAGCAAGTTTTTCTTTAAAATATTTTAAATAGCTGAAACCTTGTACTTTTTAAAAAAAAATATTCTGAGATTAGGTGGAATTGTGTGAAGTTATGGACAGTATAGCACCATTATTGATTAGAAAGGTTCTTTTTTTGTGGAAGTGGCTTGGTAGCACTAACATTTGGATATTTTAAAGTGTAAAGCATTCTTGGTGTTTACTCTGCTTGTATTGTCAGGGTATGTTGTCTGGTTATACATAGATGAGAAATAACTCAGATGACAAGAGTCAAGCATTATGTCCTTTGCTCTTAGAGTCAGCTATATCCTGCATTGTCTTTTCTTCTCTTCCTTTTTGCATATTGGCCCCCATCTTGCATGCACTAAACACATTTACGTGTCCCCAGCACCCGGGAAATTAGAGCAGTATAATATTTGGTTTTACAGATTTTTACCTTTATTTGTAATAGTAATTTTCAGCTGGGTGTGGTGGAAAATTCTCTTGTGATCCCAGCTTTTGGTTGGCAGAACCATGAATTCAAGGATATCTGTGTTACATAAGGAAGACTGAGATTTCTCTTCATTTTTATTTAATGCGACAATTGCCTTTTTTGGTGTATCCAACACCCCACTCCCCACCCTCGCAAAAACAAAAACAAAAGCAAAAGCAAAAACTGGTATGTTTAGTTCATCAAAAACAAAATCAGCTTAGGTTCTTTATTGTAATATTAAATATGTTTAGGAAAGTACTAAAAATTGAGGCTTAGTAAAAAATATCCTGATGAGAATTATAACTCTGTGTTTAATAACTTGTCAGTTTAAAAATTCCTAAAAAGGAAATTTTTGGTCTGAGTCTGATGGCATATGCTTTTAGTCCCAGGCTCTTTGGTAGACCGAGGCAGGCAGATTTATGAATTCAATGCCATTCTGGTCTACACAGAAAGTTCCATGCCAGCCAGGGCTACACAGACTATGGGAGCCATCCTCAGCCCCCAGTAATTTTAGTGAGATCCATTTAGAGCATGCAGATTTACTACAGGTCACTGACCCTCTAATGAGCTTTTACATAATTCAATCTTTTTTTCTGAGCTTGTGCCTCATGTTTAATAGAAAACTTGTAAGCATGTTGGGATAGATCACAGAAAAGTTTGACTCCAAGCACAGAATGTAGATAATTAAGGGACACTGGTACTAACCAGCTGCTCTGAATTTGTGCTCTCAAATATTTGTTTCTAAGTTTACTTTAAACATAATATCTTCAAAAATATGTACGTTTGGAATCTTGAATATTTTGCTTTTGAGAAGTGTAACCCATGAAGTGAGATTAAAACACTTTTTTTTGAAGTTTTTTATATTCCTGATCTTTGGTGGGATTTAACACTATGCAAAAAACCTTTAAGTGTCTGCAGGAAAGAACTGGCAGCAGGCTTTGCTTGTTATGCACTATAGAATGCAACAAGTTATTTTACTGGCTAGGCTGCTGAGCAAATTTACCAATGTGAAACGCAGAGCTCGATTATAAGTGTATGCCTGATATGAGCTTTTAAAACTGTAGTACAAGTAGGGTGTTTTTGAAATCTGGTGTAGCAACACCAGAAATGAATTTCTGGTAGTATAAAGATTTAAGAAAAATTAGGACAGAGAACAGTGGAATCAGGTATATTGTGTACATAGATGGAACCAGCGTTTAGATAGGAAAAAGATAAAGGATGGTGTATGTTTACAGCTAACTTTATTTCATGGACTTTGACAAAATGCTTCTGTATTAATCACTTTGTCTAGTTCCAAGGAGTTCATGTTTAAAAGTTGCATTTCCGTCTTTCAGTCCTTGTTTAAGTAAATGCATCCCCATCAGTCTGTTGGTGTCACTGAGAAGGAGGCAACTCCAAATTCTCACTGCTGCATAGCCTTTCTCAAGCATGACTCCTAGTGTCTACATATGTGATATACTCTGCACTGTTGCAATGCACAGTACAAATCCACTGCGTAAGGTAGGGGAGTGTGGCAGTTGTGCTGTTACTGCTCTCTTAACGCTACTAGAACCTCAGAAGCCTACCATCACCCGAAGGTGTCACATGTCACCCTTTGCTTGGTCCTTCCCACCATGCTGCTGTCTGATCAGGTGTGGCACAGGTGTTTGGTACTGAGGGTAGTCCTTGCACTGTGCTGTTACAGATGATGTATGCTTACTGTCACCTACTTTTAACAGGCATCATAATAAAAGCTAAACAATATCTTTTGGGGAGAAGAGACTTATTTAATGTAATTTAAAGACTTTTCCAATAGAAAATGAAATATTATTGAAAATAATCTATTTTTTAGCTTTCAGCAATTGATGGTGCTTTGTTGTGGTGTCTTCTGGAAGTTACTGCCATTATAGGGATTTTCATTAACCTCACTGGGAAAAAACTGCTTGTTAGCTTCTTTAGATCTCTAAACAGTTTGTTAGTGATGGTAAATTCTGTAGGAGGGTCTATTCTGAAACATTAACTTCCTGTAAGGGGAAATCGGGCTGGTTACCGGAACTACCATTGAAGCAGGGTGGGCTGCAGGTGGAGGGTTGGGTGTTTTGTCTTCAGAATAAAACTATGAAACACTTTTGTATACAACTGAACTTTTAAAAAAATAAACACATTTTTAAAGAAAAAGAAAAACCCCTTGTTTATTTGTTTGATACTGAAAATATTAATAAAACATTTTAAGTTGGTTTGAACCACAGTTTCTTTTAATTAATATAAAGTACTCAGTAATTCGTCTTTAAAAAATTTTGCAGTTCACTTTCTTTCAAAACATAGAATACATATACATACTTCTATCTTTGAGATGATAAATAACTTGGGCCATCTGGTAAATTTCTCATGACCTCTATCAAATTCCTAGAGACACATTTACTTACTTTTAAACACATTTTTTTAACCTCTAGTCTCAATAAGTTTTGAATTCTCTCCACCTACTCTATGATGCTTTAGGGCCATATATTGTTTAATGTTGTGTTATAGGTGCCAGAGTGTGTGTGTGTATATATACATATATATAATCTCACCACAATACTAAGCCATTTCTTTCTGAATGAACAGAGTTTTACAATAACCTTGAAAAGACTGACCCATCTGACTAACTAACTTCACTTTATTTTTAAAAAATCCAAGGTTTGTTGAGGTTGGGAAAATATCTAACTATCCAAGTCATGTTGCTCTTGCTTCCCATAAAAGAAGACAATCCACATAAATCTCAGATCCTTTCTATATAGACAAGCCATAACTAAAAGTAAAAATTACAAGTTTTTTAAAAGTATCTTAGGGGAAAGGTTGATTTAGGAGCAAGCCCTCATGTAGACTCTCCAAAGGTACAATTAGGTGTAAACTGACTCAAAACAATTTCTCAGCCTCTATTGATTAACTTAAACAGCATAAGCTTTGTGAAAATATTTCTATCCAAGCCAGACACTAAGACTTTGCAATAAATTTCAAGAAAAACCAGATAAAAGTATATGTACATATAACTGAAGTTCCTAATAAGAAGATGAAGAGAAGAGCAGAAGGGTTTGAGCAATATGGAGTAGAGAAGAACTACTGACAAGGTGATAGAGATCTTGAACAAGGAAGTTGGTTCAATAGGTTTTAATAAATGCAAACACAGGAGTGTTAAAAGATGAAGATGTAGGGTATAGAAGACATTTGGCTTAAAAAGTCCAAAATAAAAAGTTTAAGTCTACTGAACCATTAGAGTGGGGTAGATATTGAGCCTTGATGATATATTTAGTAGAATTATGTAACTTAATAATGGGAAGGTAAATTATATATATATATATATATATATATATATATATATATATATATATGTAGGGGGGGGGGGGGGGGGGGGGTGGGTTTGGGGCATTCCATAGCCAGGGATTTACCTGAAAGGCTGGTAAGAGAAAAAATGTATCAGAGTGTATGGTTTGAAGAAGGAGAAAGGGAATGACTGTTCAACTGGGGTTAAGCAGATAAGAGAAGCATAAGATATATAGGCTTATTCTCTGACTAGGAAGTCTCTGCTGAGCAAGAGTAATAGAAAGATATGGGAGATAAAATACTTCTAAGAATATAACAAAGTACAATGTTTGGTGAGGCTGGTATGGCTCTCCTGTACTCAGACAATAGAAAAATGACAAGGAAAGTTGACTAACCAAATCTTAGTCAGAGCAAAAAATGTGACCCCAGTGTCCTGAAGATAAGAGATGTGTCACCCTGATATTGTGGAGACTACCCAAGGCTTCCTGATAAAGATGGTTTTAGTGAGCCAATAGATTTATGTTTTTATTAGTCATTCATTCTCAAAATTATGTTGGCTAAGAAACTCTAGGCTTTACTCACTCATGCTACAATGGGCATGAACACAGTTAACAGGCAAAAATTTCCCTTGATAATACCCTGGACATGGTTGTTATATGAATTTCTGGCCTGGCCTAGCCCTATGGTCTGAACCTGCACACCACTGCTTAGCATTTTCCAAAAGTGACTTAGATGCTTATATTAATAAAATGCTTCTTGGCCAACTTCTCAGGCATATTGCTAGCTAGTGTTTGCATCTTAATTCAATATCCATTTCTATTAATTGGTCTTACCACAAGGTTGGTAGCTTACCTTTCTCTTTACATCTTGCTTGTTGAGTGGCTGGATTGTGTCTCTCTTGACTCTGCCCTCCTTCCCCTTTATTTATGCTCAAATTTCCCGCCTCCTTCTAAGATGCCCTGTCAAAGAAACAAACAGTCCTTTTATTAATGAGTGATATTCACGGCATACAAAAAGATTTCTTACATCACATGTTTGTTACCAGGGTTTAGCAGTCCTGAGCTCAGTGACTCTGTTGATCACAATTAAAGCAGATAATGTAAGTTAGACTTTGGGAGTTCGGGGAACCTGAGCAGTAGCTACAGCTGGTCAAAAGGCCTTCTCAACCATCAGATACTTTTGCTTTGGGGCTTCAAATTTTCTTCCATGAAATACCTTGAAGACCTTACCTCCTAAGACTTATTCACTAAGACCTTTTTTTGTGAAGGTAAGGGAGCCCTTCTAAATGATTAAGTTTAGGACTTATGTCAGGAAACCTTTTGGAAAAAGGTAAGTTATGGGAAGTTGTTTCCATCTTCTGTCCCAGAATATACAATAATTTGTAAGGCAATCTAGTCAATGAGATGTGTTTTTATATTTATCCTTGCAATATTTTAAATTATTTTATTATTGAATTTAAATTTACAGCTTTACATGCAGCCATGGAAAGACTGGCCAAGAGGCTATTATAAATTGAATCTTAGGGAGGATGCAACCTAGAATACTATAATTTCTGCTTCAGGGCTACCTCAGCCACAACTTGGATGGTGGCATTAGTTTGGTGTATTTCCTTAGCATGTACTGTAGCTTGTACCCAGATTCACCTAAGCTCCTTGGAAAAAAGAGTTCTGGTATGAATCATATAAACATTATGGACTGAGAGGTAAAGTCAATAGTACATTCAGGCAATGTAGACTCTGTAGAGGTTCATGGTCTGTATTGTCTAAACAAACTATATGTATTTCCATAACTCATGTTCATACTGACTATAAATGGCAAGAAGGCTACATTTGCCATAGCATGAATGACTACAAACTCATAGTCATTCTAATGAGTCATGCTAATGAAACCCAGAAGGCAATGTTTACTGGCATATTTTAAGTACGAAACTTTTTCTTTTTTTTAATCTTTTTTATTTTTTTTTACCTTGAGCCTGTGTTTCTCTTTGGAGTTGAAGTGTATTTCTTGTATGTAGCAGAAGTTTGGCTTTTGTTTTTGTATCTATGGTGTTAGGGGGTATCTTTTTATAGGTGAATTGAGGAGTCCATTGATATTAAGGGATATTAATGACCACTGATTACTATTTCCTGTTATTTTTGGTGGTATCTTGTGAGTATTTCCTTTCTTTGGGCTTATCTTCTGTGGGATTGTCAATTATTTGTGGTTTCCTGGGTGTATCTGGGTTTCTTAGGTTGGAGTTTTTCGTCTAGTGCTTTTTGTAGTGCTGAATTTGTGGATAGGTATTGTTTCAACCTGTCTTTGTCATGGAATGTCTTGCTTACTCCACTTAAGGTGATTGATAGTTTTGGTGGGTATAATAGTCTGGGTTGGCAGTCATATTCTTTTAGTGTCTGTGTAAATTCTCACCAGGACCTTCTTGCTTTCATTGTTTCCATTGAATAGTCTGGCATTATTATTATTGGTCTGCCTTTATGGGTAAGTTGGCTTTTTCCTTTGTACCTCTTAATATTTTTTCTTTGTTCTGTATGTTTTGTGGCTTAATCATTATGTGGCAAGCAGACTTTTTTGGGGGGTCTAATCTATTTGGTGTTCTGTAAGCTTCTTGTATCTTTATAGGCATTTCATTGTTTAGATTGGGAAAGTCTTCTTATAAGATTTTATTGAATACATTATCTTTGCCTTTGAACTGTTATTTTTCTGTTTCTTCTATTCCTATTATTTTCAGGTTTGATCTTTTCATGGTGTCTCAAATTACCTGCACATTTTGTGTTATGGCATTTTGGTGTTGGGGTTTTCTTTGAGTGATTTATCTATTTCCACTATTGAGTCTTTGACTTAGAGATTCTTTATTCCATCTCTTGGATTATTTTGGTTATGCTTGTATCTGTAGTTCCAGATTGTTTCTTCATATTCTCTGTTTTATCCTTTGCCTCATTTTCTGCCTTTTTTAATGTTTCTATTTCAATTTTTAGTTCCTGGAATGATTCTTTCATTTGTTGGATTTCTCTTTCATTGTTTTATTTCAAATATTTGCTCATCTCTTCCAATTATCAATTTGTTTATCTTCTGTTTCTTTAAGGGACTTCTTATATCCTCTTTTGAGGCTTATATAATCCTCATAAAGGTGTTTGTATTATTGTTTCATTCTGTTTCCTCTTTGTTGATCTGTTCATGTCTTGGTGTTGTAGACCCATCAGCTTATTCTTGTGATGCCTTGTTGTTCTTTTCTTTGAACTTGAAGCAGCTAATTTTATTGGATCCACAGTTAGGGAGAAGAGAGCAATTGATTACTACATGTATACTAATAATTACTTCTTTTCATTCAGCCCAGCCCATCAAATAGTGCCACCAACATTCAGGGTGAGCCTTCTCATCTAATTAAGTCGACTCAGAAAATTTCTCACAAATGTTGCCACAATTCAAACTGATCTATTTAGTTTCCCACAGAAACCCACTTCTCAGATGGTTTTAAATTTTATCAATTTAAAGTTTACACTAACTGTCATAACCACCAACACCGAGTATCACAAACACAGCAACCGGATAGCACTATTTTCACTTATAAAGAGGTCTTAGGTCTTTTTTACAGGAAGCAAAGAGTAGGCAATACACCATTATGAGTGGACAGATACACTCATAAAGACATTTTGTGCTCACATCATTCATCAAGGATTTTTTTATATTTAGAATAATTTTATTTATATATTTATTTATTTATGATGAATAAAGTCACATTTTTATCCATGTATATCCTTATTCAAGGTCTCTTCACCCTCCCTCCAGTCACTCTCTCTTCTCCACATCTCCCCATCTCCTCATCAGAAAGGGCAGGAGGTCCCAAGGACCCAGTATTGCTCAGTTCAGCATCCACTCCTGGTATATCCAGTTTCCTCCACCCAACATCAAGACTGAGTCAGGGTTCCTCTAGAAGAAATAAGGTGCCAGTGCAATGTGTTTCAGATTCCATCCTGCTCAGTGCTTGTGGTTTGCAGCTTGGACAAGCTTTGCTTTTTATTTTTTGTTTAGAGTCCACTAATGAATGAGTACATCCTCTGCTTATATTTCTGGGCTTGAGATACCTCACTCAGGAGGATATTCTCCAAATCCATCCATTTGCCTGCAAATTTTAGGATACCATTTTTGTCTTACTGCTGAGTAATACACCATTGTGTAGATGTACTACAGTTTATTAATACATTCTTCAGTTGAGGGTCATCTAGGTTGTGTCCAGGTTCTTGCTATTACAAATAATGCTACTATGAAGGCTGAGATAATGCTTTTGGAATGCGACTTTGCACCTTTAGGGTATACACCCAAAAGTTGTATTGCAGAATCCTTGGGGAGATTTATTCCCAGTTTTCTGAGAAACCACCACACTGCATTCCAAAGTGGCTGAACAAGCTCACACTCCCACCAACAATGGAGGAGTGCTTCCCTTGCTCCACAACCTCTGTAGCATAGGCTGTCATCTGTGTCTTTTATCTTAGCCAATCTGACAGGTGTCAGGTAGTATCTCAAAGGTGTTTTAATTTTCATTTCTCTGATGGCTAAAGAAGTTCAGCACTTTTTCAAGTGCTTTTCAGCCATTCTTAATTCTTCTGTTCAGAATTCACTATTTAGTTCTGAACCCCATTTTTTGACTGGGATATTCAAAATTTTGGGCTCTAGTTTCTTGGGTTCTTTATATATTTTAGAGATCAGACCTCTATCACTTTTAGGATTGGTGAAAATCTTTTCCCATTCTGTAGCCTGTTGTTTTGTCCAATTGACAGTGTCCTTGGCTTTAGAGAAGCTTTTCAGTTTCAGGAGGTCCTACTTATCTACTTCTTGTAATGAGTTATTGAGAAAAGTTTGGAAATCAATACATATAATTGGCCAAATTTTGATACAAAAATTGAGAGATTTATAAGATATGAAAAATCATATATTGGAATACATTATTTATAAATTTTAAATCAGTAAACAGTCCCCATTTTTCAAATTTCTCTTTAAATGCTAATACAGGTGAATATAAAGTACTAGTGTCTTCCTCAGTGACGATAGAATTTAATTTTCCTTTTACTGGGTGTTTGATTACTTGTAATTCTTTTTTTAGTTGAGGGCAATAGATCTACTAATACAGCCTTATTTCTTAGTCACTTTAAAGGCTTTCTCTCAGTGACTCCTATTCTAAATTTAGATAGCCAATTTCTATTGTGTCCTGATCTTAGACAATATATATACTCTGTGATTTTCCTTGCTAATTACTTCCAATACCTATTCCAAAAACTTCTCTTGATAGCAACATCATTTTATGCCATTATTCTGAAATTTTAAGAATATTAATTTAAGCTCCTAGTTGTTTTAACAACTGTTTCCCATAAACTTATGGATATATTATGATATAATAGTTTGATTATTCTACCTGTCTTTTGGGACCTACACATTTGATCCATTCTACACTTTGTTTTACTTGAGATAATACTACAATGTCTAAAAGCCAAATGACAGGTTCTTTGTAAAGGTCAGATAAGATTCCAAGAATCTTGAGAAATTATAAATATATTAGCTCCAGTTTTCACTAAACCTTTAATTTCAATGCCATGTACTTGTAATTTTATATGTTTTGTTATTTTCTGAACTGTTAAAACTATGCATAAAGTAAAATTGTATTAGATAAATTTTAAAATTAAGCCCTGCAGTAGTTCAGGTTTCTATTGCTGTGAAAAGACAACATGACCTTGGAAAATCCTATAAAGACACTATTTGCTTGGGGTAGTTTTCTTACAATTTGCAGATTTGAGCTACATAAAAGTATGAACCCTGGCATATTGTAGGAAATAGAAAGTATAATGTCTCATGGTGCATGGCTTGAACATGTATGAACACTTAAAGCCTACCTCTAGAGTGACATACTTCTCCCAACAAGACCATATCTACAAGCATAATAAAGGCAAAGATTCAAATAGTGTTACTCCCTTCGGACATTCTCTTTCAAAACATCACAAGCCAACTTTCTTTGTCTTAGCACTTATACAAACAAACAAGGAAAAAGCAAAGCATGCCCAAGCTGCAAACCACAACCACTGAACAGCTTGGGGTCAGAAACATCCTGGACTGACTCCTTGGATCCTACTCCCCCTAGAGGAATACCTGACTCAGTCTTGAGGTTGGGGGCAGAAAACTGGATCTGCCAGGAGTGGAGGCTGAACTAAGGAATATTGAGACAGTGGGACCTTGGGAATGCCTGCTGCCTGCCTGGGGGAGGGGGGGAGGAGTTGTGGAGAAGAGAGAATGACCTGATGTGGTGGGAGGAGGAAGGGACCTTGAATAAGGATATACAAGGATAGAAAGTGTGACTTCTTTGTTCATAATAATAAAATAAAAAAGAAATATAAACAGACAAAAAAAAAGAAAAACTGTTCTATATGGCAGCCATAGTAGGGCTCACAGTAGCAGAAAATATGTGCTCTTATGTTTATGAGTTATTTGTGTCTACTACCAATGTGTGAGCCAATTTATTTTCTGCTTATTCCAGCTTTATTTTCATGCTGTATTAATGTTAGGATAAAAGCATTATAGTAACTAACTCAAGATATGAAGAATATGTGTTGCATTGAGATTCCTTAATCACTTTGACAGCAAGAATATACCTGAATGAAACTTTGCAAAAGTATAACAGTTATTGAAATAGATTTTAAATTCATCTGTGTTTAAAAAAAGAATCAAATGAACAAAAACTCAAGTGTGTGCTGTAAATAGAAAACAAAGGAGTTGTTCATGTTTGAAAAAGTAGCACTTAGCTATACACTAAAACATTGACAAAGCTTAGTGTCATTGTATTGAATGAAAGGGGCTAGTCTCAGGGAAGATATGTTATGACTCTGTTCCTAGGAAATTTCTGGATAGTCAAATTCAGTGCACCAGAATGTAGAATGGTGATGGCCCAGACTGAAGAGGATGGTCAGTAGACAGGTGATGTTTATCTAGTATAGATTTAGTTTTTAAAATAAAGTGCTGAGAATATGCTTTATGAATATAATTGTTTACTTATCACCTATGTACATTGAAAACACCATTGGTTGGTGTGTCTGCCAAAAGCTATAAATTGTATGTTTTTATATTATACTTGAGTCTTTTTTTTTCTTCCTTCTTTATTTTGTATTTATCAAAAAAAAAGCAGTAAAAAGAATTTAAAATGCAGAAGAGTTAACAATAACTATACAGAGGATAAGAATCATAAGCATGGCTTATCAAGGGTAGAAATACAAATAAGATTGCTACACATATATTTTCTTTGTGTTCAGCTTTCCCTATATATCCTTATTGGGTCAATGGGACCATAGGACTGTGTGCTCCCTGCCCAGGGAGGGGATGGGCAGTTGCAGAGAAGAAAAATGACCAGATGTGTTGGGAGGGGGAAGAGTACTTGAGTCTTTTTTAAAATACTGTTAAAATGCATAATACCTAAGTTTTCTTCTTGTTTAGGAACAAACTGGTTGTTTGAGATTCTCTGCTTGATTCAGACCAAAGGAGATCCAAAATGGATCCAATCTGTACCCATCTGGAAGCTTTATCCCTGGATAGAAACTACCCCTGGATATCAAGTGTTCATTACACAAGAAGGACCAAGGTTTATGAGATCTCATCATCCCATCCAACTTTTCCCTAGGTCCTTTTTCAGTTCCAAGGCCAAGGTCAGTCTACAGTGGTTTCAATTTCTTTGACAAAATGCTATTTGAAGCATGAAAGGCTCTGGACCGCTAGCTAAAATAAATGCTGATTATGTAGTTTGAGCCAAAGAGACTGGGATTCTCCTGCACTACCTGATGCTGATGTGTCTCTTCCTCAGAGTATACTAGAGTACTAATAACAGTACTTTGTGAATCTGAAAAGATATGTGAAAAAATGGAAATAATACACTACAGAATTACAGAACTACATGTCCAAGTCAAGAAGATATGAAATTCTAATATATGGGTGACTTTTACTATTTTTTATTATAAAATTTATCCATTTTTATTTCTACCAATACCTCATGTCATGTGAGTGAATCACTCAAGGCAGAGAGACTCAGGTGAAAAACAGCTTGTCTCGGCAACAATGCACAAATCATGGAGATTATTCTGAAAATATTACTAATTTATCACCAGTGTGTCATTGTTGTAAATGGTTCTGGCCTGGACTAACCCAGCAAGGAGCGGAGGTTTAGCTCCACTCTCAGCCCCACTTTGCCTCAAATAATCACACACAGGCTTATATTATTTTTACTCTGATTGATCTAGGGCCCAGGCATATAATTTGCTAACTCATTCATCTGAACTCAACCCATCTTGTTCAGCCACACAGCTTGGCACCTTTTCACAAAGCAGCATCTCAGCTCCTTTCCTCTCTGTCTCTTGCCATCTCTTTCTTGTGTCTGTGGCAGCTCTCACTGGAGGCTTTCTGGCATCTGGGTTTGTCCATCTGATAGCTCTGTGTCTGGCACCTATCTCTGTTATTTCTGTACTCAGAGTTTTCCTAGCGTAGTAGACTCACCCACACTTACGGTCTGCTTTCTGGCCAATCAGCTTTTATTAAACCCATAGGTGGAACAATTTTTTAAAATGTAGCACATAATCCACTGTGTGTCATGTGGTGTATAAGACATTTCTTAAGACAAGTAATCACAAGAAGCCCACAAGTCAGTAATAGAGGATGGCTAGCAGAAAATAGAGATATCTGGGTTCTAATTTATTATATCTCCTTGCTAGTAAAAATGCTTTCTGGATATCACTGTGAACCCTAAAATAATTTATCTTTAAACTGCAAAGAATAACTTAGAAAAACAATCTTTCTTGAAACTTCCCCAATGAATTGGTACTCATTCCCATTTTTAATGCATCTCATATAAATTTGTTATACACTGGGATAGAGAAATGGAAGCCTGAAGAGATTAGTGCTAGAATAATAATGCAAAGATATTTGGAACAAAATAAAAAAAAATCCTTTCCTTAAGATAATTATTTATGCTTAATTTATTTCTTTTATTTTTAAAATTATAACATAATTGCATGACTTTTCTTTTTTTATTCTTTTTAAATTTTATTTATTTAATGATTATTATAAACAAAAAAGTCACAATTTCTATCCTTGTATATTCTTATTCAAGTTCCCTTCCCCTCCCACCACATCAGGTCATTCTTTCTTCTCCACAACTCCCCATCCCCTCCCTGGGCAGGCAGCAGGCAGTCCCATGGTCCCACTGACCCAATATTGCTTAGTTCGGTATCCACTCCTAGCAGATCCAGTTTCCTCCCCGCTCCCTCAAGAGTGACTCAGGTGTTCCTCTACAAGAGTGTGATCCAAGTAGTCAGTCCAGGGTGTTTCTGATCCCAAGCTGTTCAGTTGTTGTGGTTTGTAGCTTGGGCATGCTTTGCATTTTTCTTGTTTGTTTTTTTGGTATTTTTAGAGTTCACTAATGAGTGCGTACATCCTCTGCTTATATTTCTGAGCTTGTGATACTTCGCTGAGGAGGATAGTCTCCAAATCCATCCATTTGCCTGAAAATTTTAGGATATCATTTTTTCTTACTGCTGAGTAGTACACTATTGTGTAGATGTGCCACAGTTTGGTAATCCATTCTTCAGTTGAGGGACATCTAGGTTGTTTCCAGGTTCTTGCTATTACAAATACCACTGCTATGAACATAGTTGAGCTAATGCCTTTGGTGTGTGACTGTGCATCTTCAGGGTATACACAAAGAAGTGGTATTGCTGGGTCCTTGGGGAGATTGATTCTCAATTTTCTGAGAAACCACCATACTGCATTCCAAAGTGGCTGAACAAGCTTACACTCCCATCAACAATGGAGGAGTGTTCCCTTGCTCTGTATCCTCTCCAACATAGGCTGTCCTCTGTGTCTTTTATCTTAGTCAATCTAACAGGTGTCAGGTGGTAACTCAAAGTTGTTTTGATTTGCATTTCTCTGATGGCTAAAGATGATGAGCAATTTTTCAGATGCCTTTCAGAAATTCATAGTTCCTCTGCTGAGAATTCCCTTTTTAGATCTGAACCCGATTTTTTGATTGGGTTATTCCAGGTTTGGGGCTCCGGATTCTTGAGTTCTTTATATATCTTAGAGATCAGTCCTCTATCAATTGTAGGGTTGGTGAAAATCTTTTCCCATTCTGTGGGCTGTCATTTTGTCCTATTGACAGTGTCCTTGGCTTTGCAGAACCTTCTTAGCTTCAGGAGATACCACTTATTGACCATTGGTCTTAGTGTCTGTGCCACTGGTGTTATATTTTGGAATGATTGCCTGTGCCAATTCATAGAAGTGTATTTCTCACTTTCTTTTCCATTAAGCTTAAAGTGGCTGGGTTTATGTTGAAGTCTTTGATCCACTTGGATTTCAGTTTTGTGCAGAGTGACAGGCTTGGATCTATTTGCATTTTTCTGCACACTACCATCCAGCTATGCCTATCCTTTTTTCACTGCTGAGTAGTATTTTATTGTGTAAATGGACCACACTTTTTAAGTTAATTCTTCATTTGAGGGGCATCTAGGTTGTCTACAGGTTCTGGCTATTATAAATAATGCTACTAAAAACATTGTTGAGCTGAAGCCCCTGGGGTAAGAATGTTTGATTCCATGTTTTATGAGGAACTGCCATACTGATTTTCAATGTGGATGTACAAGTTTGCATTCCCACCAACAATGGAGGAGTATTGCCTTGCTACACATACCCTCTAGCATAGGCTGCCATCTGTATTTTTTTTACTTTACTCATTTTGACAGGTTTAAGGTGTTATATATCACAAAATTGTTTTGATTTGTATTTCTCTAATGACTAAGAATGTTTAGAAATTCTTTAAGTGTTTTTTAACAATTGGAAATTTTTCTGTTGAAAATATCATATTTAGCCCTGAATCACATTTTTTAATTGGATTATTTGTAAGCTTGGCTGGTAGTTATGTAACACAGATAGCCTTGAATTCATGGTTCTGGCACCCAAAAGCTGGGATCATAAGAGAATTTTCCACAACACCCAGCTGAAAATTACTATTACAAATAAAGGTAAAATCTGTAAAACCAAATATTATACTGCTCTAATTTCCCGGGTGCTGGGGACACGTAAATGTGTTTAGTGCATGCAAGATGGGGGCCAATATGCAAAAAGGAAGAGAAGAAAAGACAATGCAGGATATAGCTGACTCTAAGAGCAAAGGACATAATGCTTGACTCTTGTCATCTGAGTTATTTCTCATCTATGTATAACCAGACAACATACCCTGACAATACAAGCAGAGTAAACACCAAGAATGCTTTACACTTTAAAATATCCAAATGTTAGTGCTACCAAGCCACTTCCACAAAAAAAGAACCTTTCTAATCAATAATGGTGCTATACTGTCCATAACTTCACACAATTCCACCTAATCTCAGAATATGTTTTTTTAAAAAAAAGTACAAGGTTTCAGCTATTTAAAATATTTTTAAAGAAAAACTTGCTTCCTTTAGCATCCTTAGAAAATAAACTACAGCAATGAAAGGATGTGGCTGTAACAGGAAATGTGTGCATCTGCAAACATGGAAAACATAGCAGCTTGAGTTTAGTGTGCAGAACAGCAACCCTAAGAGTCACTGGTAACTGTGAAAGCCTTACAAGAAGCTAGAAGAACCTTCACATCTTTAATGGTATAGTATATTTAACGGTTCTTTTATTACTTGTAGTATCAAGATTATTGCAGTCAAATCCAGTTATACTAACTTAATAGGTTCAAAAAGTATTTTCCAAACACTTTGACTATAGGATGAAGAACACTTCAAGAAAACAAATCTTTTAGAATATGACGTTCAATGGAGAATCTTAATTTAATTCAGTCTGATTCCATTACATTTGTTATTTTTGCATTGGTCCTCAAAATTTGTAATTGTATCTACTATGTAACAACTGCCTACATAAATTGACTTGAACCTTATTAAGATGGTTAAATTGTTTAAGTTTGCAAAACAAACAGAGTTTTCAAACTTTGGAACTTAGAATGAGATGGAAGGGTCAATAAGAACAGGAGTCTATATACAAGAGAAGGGAAAGTTTCAATTCTCACATTATCAGAAACATCATAAAGCAAGCTAAGATTTATGATGCACCCCTATGCCTATGTGCATCTGAAGTATGTACAGTGAGACACTAACAGCTTTCCTGTGTGAACGTGGAGTGCGAGGGTGACTCGAGAGTCTAATAAAAGCAAACTGGACATTATTGGAAACAGTTGGCTGTATCCTTCAAGTTTCCAAAGATTTCATCAGTTTAAAAAGGTCAAATTCACTGAAAAACTAAGTAGGGTTATTTTATTACATCTAGGAATACTGCAACATTGAGTATTTACTTCTTTTATAAGAGAAATCAAATTGGCAGCCCCATTTTTACATTATTACTTACACAGTGAAGAACTCAGACAAAACATTTCAAACCTATGACCTAAAAATGGAACAAGAGACACTTCCTCAGCACATTTCCCACCAAACACAGAGATTTACCATGAGAATCTTAGCTCTGCATGGTAACAGGGAAAAAATAAGAGTGTTCCTACCAGTCCACAGAGACTGAAAGGCTCTGATTAGGTCATCTTTAAATCAGAATAAATCTCATAATTCAAGAATTTCCGAATGCTTAAAGGGGTGGTCTTTTCAGCTACCCATCCTAAGAAGTCAAGTACAAGATTGCAAGTACATTCACAGGCACAGAGGATCCATGTTCAAACACTTAAGGAAGCTGTGATGCAACAGGACAATGTGAGTGGCCTACACTCGAGTGTTACCCTAGTTATTCAACAGAACTCTGAAGCAAACTCGCTAGTCTTGTTACGCTGCTAAACACTAAAGTAGCATGATTTTTCCATGGTTTTAGCTTAGCTCAAAGAACTTTTACACTATAAGAAAAAATTAAAGTATTTCCCCTTTTAAATTTACATAGACGTTTAATTAGCTTTATTTACAGAGCAGGGAATTTTTTTCTTTTTGCAGTCTCCAATGATGCCTAGATAACATCAGTAGGCAAGAATGCCAGTTTTAAAGAAATTTATGCAGAATCCTAAAAATAACAGATGTTGATGCTCCTCAAGAAGAGGCTTGAGGCGAGAGTGGCTATCTGCAGCTCCTATTCCTCAGTTACTCAGAAGCAGGTCTAATGCAGTCTCTACATCCCATGATATTTTTTTTAAGATTTATTTATTTATTATGCATACAGTTTTACAGAAGAGAGCACCAGACCTCATCATAGATGGTTGTGAGCCATCATGTGGTTTTGCTGGGAATTGAACTCAGGTCCTCTGGAAGAACAGTCAGTGCTCTTAACCTCTGAGCCATCTCTCCAGCCCCCATCCCATGATTTTGAAGACAAGGCCACTATTACAGCATTTCTATCAAAGCCCATAGCACACAGGTTTTCTAATTTTTTTTGGTACATTCTGGACTAGAAACTGGTGCCCCAGCATACACATGTGCCCAAAGTCGAGCTATCTGCTTAAACATTTCAGGATTTTTTTTTGTACTGATTCGCTACTACTGCATCTTGGGGGTCATCTGGTTCTGTAGCTACCAACAATGCTTGCAATGACAATAATACCGTGTGCAGAGTCATTACTGCCACCCATTGATCGTTCAGGATATTCAAACAAATAGCCCCTGTGACGGAACTAATATTAGGATGCCATATTTTATTGATAAACCGGACCTTAGGGGGATTAAATGGGTATGTTTCTGGTATTTTTATCTCTAGCTGATATCTTCCACCTTCATATAGTGTGCCTGGAGGTCCTGCTATTTCTCCTCTTAATTCTGTAAAATTCTCATCTACACGACCTACTTGAATTTGTTTTTGCTCGTCTCCTGCTCTTCAGCACCTCCTTGAACTCCAGCTTGATTCGCCCCACCGTGATGTTGGCCATGTCTCTGCCCGCAGCTGATTCATAACTGCCTCCTCCGCCACCGCTAAGACCACAACCACCGCCACCACCTCTTCCTCCACCGCCTCCTCCCTCAGTGATTCAGAACAGAGCACAGGAACTCTGCCACTGCCACCCTTGCCGCTGCATTCTCCATCCGTGTAGAATCTCTTACGCCCCAAACAAGGGGTTTAAAATGTACCCAGCAGAGAGAAAAATTAAGAATATGTGAAAATTTTGACTTTACATAATTTAATACTATGGAATCACTTAAGACTGAAAAAGGGAAACTGATAGAGCTAATGTAAAACAGGATAATCAATAAACAAATAAGACTAATGTTGGGAAAAATGCAGCTTTGCTTTGGGTCATTATAAACTATATTTACTTTGACTTTTCTCTGTCAAGACTTCTGTGGATGTGGGCTCCCACTTTTGAAGGAGTAGTAGTCTATAGAACAGCATAGGAATTTTCAAAAATTTTGCAGCTTTCAGTCTCTTTTCTCTTTCATTATATTGGTGATTTATTAGGTGTTTTGTTTTGTTTTGTTTGTTTTTGTTTTACTTTGTTAGTCACCCGTGCAATAGATGTAATTTTTCCTGGATTTTTTTCTCAAATAGTTAACCATAAGATTCAAAGAGAATAAAACTCCTCATATCTCTTTTCTGGAATAACTAGCTACAACTTCCAATTCTGAGAACATTTGTTGCTCAATAGAGATAGTTAGGTACATATGAGAAAACAATACGTGAAACATTAACCATGTTACTTAGTGCCAAATGTTGAGAGTAAGTTCCATGGACAACAAACAGAATAACTTGTAAGTTCTGGGAGGCTCCCTTTCTCCCAAAGGAAAAACTTCAATGGAAATAGTGGGCTGAATAGATACAACTTTGTTGTACATAGCAGATTTTATTGATGGAAGAAGTATGGTGTAGTGGCATGGGAACAGAGGGGCTTATCAAAGTCTTTCTTCTACAAAGACACTAAACCATGGAACCCACTATAATAAAACTCTATAAATCATATCTTGTAGAAATGAAAGAATTGTCTTGGTTGGAATATTGTTGTCCTTAAGCTTTGTATCCATGTGTATTATCTTTTAACTTTGTAAATGCAAGTAATTGCCATCTAATATACATGCTGCAAGAGCAGGATATGTCTTGATCAGTATTTAGAAATGTCTGCAAAAAGTACAGAATTCTATATCTTGAATAGAGTAACATAAAGAGTGGGAAGTTTTATTTGGAGAAGCATAAAAGGGAATAAAGGAGACTTTCACAATGATTGGGATTAATCACTTAACTTAAAGTGTATTTTTTTATGTGTTTTCAAATATCTTCTTTATAAAGGAAAATTCTTCAAAAATGAAAGATTTTCAAGAACTCTAGTATAGAAAACCAATGAACATGAAAATGTTCTAACTTAAACCTGGGCAAAGACAACGCTGCCCTTGTCTCCCATTTAGTGATACTGGAGGTACAACCCATGGCTTTACTGAACATCAATTAAAAACTAGTCATTCTCATTGACCTGACATATGAGTAACATGATGTCATTGACAAGGATTGACACTCTGATGACCAAACTAAATGTAGATCAGATGATACTAGGGATATTGGCCATAAAGAAGCTCTTCATGTAATGACTAAGTATTTACTATGGCTAAATCTAAGGGTTTTTTCTTCTTTATTTATTTTGTATTTATCAAGAAAAACAGCAAAATGAATTTAAAATGATGATAAGTTAACAATAACTATAAAGAAGATAAAAATCATAAGCATGACTTATCAGGGGTGATAATGCAAATAAGATTGCTACACACATATTTACTTTGTGTTCTGCTTTCTCTCTGAATTTTTTTCCATCCCTGTATATCCTTATTCAAGGTCCCTTCCCCCTTCTGCCACATCAGGTCATTTTTTTCTTCTCCACAACTCCCCATCCCCTCCCTGGGCAGGGAGCAGACAATCCTATGGTCCCACTGACCCATTAATGCTTAGATCAGTCTCCACTCCTGGCAAATCCAGTTTTGTCACCCCTCTCTCAAGAGTGAGTCAGGTGTTCCTATAGTAGGAGTGGGAATCAAAGGGTCAGTCCAGGGTGTTTCTGATCCCAAGATGCTCAGTGGTTGTGATTTGCAGCTTGGGCATGCTTGGCTTTTTTTCTTGTTTGTTTGTTTAGAGACCACTAATGAGTGAGTACATCCCCTGCTTATCTTTCTGAGTTTGTGATACTTAGCTCAGGAGGATATTCTCCAAATCCATCCATTTGCCTGCAAATTTTAGGATATCATTTTTTTCTTACTGCTGAGTAGTATTCCATTGTGTAGATGTACCACAATTTGTTAATCCATTCTTCAGTTGAGGGATATCTAGGTTGTTTCCAGGTTCTTGCTATTACAAATAATGCTGCTATGAACATAGTTGAGTTAATAACTTGGGAGCGTGAATGTGCCTCTTTAGCGTATACATCCAGAAGTGGTATTGCTGGGTTCTTGGGGAGATTCTCAATTTTCTGAGAAACCGCCATACTGCATTCCAAAGTGGCTGAACAAGCTTACACTCCCAACAACAATGGAGGAGTGTTCCCCTTGCTCAGCATCCTCTCCAACATAGGCTGTCATCTGTGCCTTTTATCTTAGCCAATCTAACAGGTGTTAGGTGGTATCTCAAAGTTGTTTTGATTTGCATTTCTCTGATGGCTAAAAATGAAGAGCACTTTTTCAGATGCCTTTCAGAAATTCATAGTTCCTCTGCTGAGAATTCCCTTTTTAGATATGTACCCCATTTTTTGATTGGGTTATTTAAGGTTTTGGGCTCTAGATTCTTGAGTTCTTTATATATCTTAGAGATCAGTCCTCTATCACTTGTAGGGTTGGTGAAAAACTTTTCCCACTCTGTACACTGTCGTTTAGTCCTATTGACAGTGTCCTTGGCTTTGCAGAAGCTCCTCAGTTTCAGGAGATCCCACTTATTGATTGTTGGTCTTAGTGCCTGTGCCACACTGGTGTTATATTTAGGAAATGGTGGCCTGTGCCAATTTGTAGAAGTGTATTTCCCACTTTCTTTTCTATCATGTTCAAAGTGGTTGGGGTTAAGTTGAGGTCTTTGATCCACTTGGATTTGAGTTTTGTGCAAGGTGACAGGCTCAAATCTATTTGCATTTTTCTACACACTTCAATCCAGCTATGCCAACACTGTTTATTAAATATACTATCTTTTTTACATTGAATGTTTTGGGCCTCTTTGTCGAAGATCAGGTGTTCATAGGTTTTTGGGTTAATGTCTGGATCCTCAATTCTATTTCATTGGTCCACAAGTCTGTTTTTATGCCAGTACCAGGCTGTTTTTATTACTGTAGCTCTATAGTATAACTTGAAGTCAGGGATGGTGATACCTCCTGAGGTTCTTTTGTTGAGCAAAATTGTTTTGGCAATCCTGGCTTTCCTGTTATTCCAAATGAAATTGAATATTGTTCTTTCAAGGTCCAAAAAATATTGTGTTGGGATTTTGATGGGAAGTGCATTGAATCTGTAGATTGCCTTTGGTAGAATTGCCATTTTACTATGTTGATCCTACCAATCCAGGAACATGGGAGAGCTTTCCATTTTCTGATATCCTCTTCAATTTCTTTCTTCAGGGATTTTAAATTTTTGTCAAATTGGTCTGTTACTTCTCTGGTTACATTTACTCCAAGGTATTTAATAGTATTTGCAGCTATTATGAAGGGGAATGTTTCCCTTATTTCTTTCTCAGCTCTAGTATCGTCAGTGTATAGAAGGGCTACTGATTTCTTTGAGTTAATCTTGTATCCTGCTACATTGCTGAAGGTGTTTATAAGCTGTAGCAGTTCCTTGGAAGAATTTTGTGGGTCACTTGTGTATACAATCATATAATCTGGAAATAGAGATAGATTCACTTCTTCTTTTCCAATCTGTATCCCCTTAATCTCTTTTCGTTCTTTTATTGCTTTAGGTAAAACTTCGAGTACTATATTGAATACATAAGGGGAGAGAGGACATCCTTGTCTAGTTCCTGATTTTAGTGGGATTGCTTTGAGTTTTCTCCATTAAGTTTGATACTGACTGTCGGTATATATATATGCTTTCTAGTTGTTTTTTAAAGACCTCTCATTATACACATAGGTAAATTTAGTTCTCACTCCTAAATAAGAAATCTCTTTTCGAAATATGTGGAGACTGACAAAAAAGACATAACCGAAAAAATTAAAGAAGGGCTCATTAATATCAGAAAGAAAGGAAAGTAATGAAGATAAAAATGAGGGTTGGTGTGATAAAGTGCAGCTAAGGCACTATGTGTTTCTCAAAAACAAGCACTACTCTAACAAAGAGAATTGTACAGATCAATGTTTTTTATGATATCTGTAATATTTTTCGTATTTGAAATATTTCTGAAAGCTATATTATATCAGGAAACACTTTAAATTAAGTACTATTTCTATTTCCATGTACTTGTTATTGAGTTCATGGTTTGGTGTCATGACCTCAGGCTCTTCATTCTTCAGAAAGATCTCTGAATAGTTTCACAATTGCATAATACAACAACCTTTGACTGGTTGTTGCAATATATACATAGGTCAACTCAGAACAAATATTTGGATGTCAATATTTATTTATTTTTTGGCCAGGACTCTAAACTTTGCCTCTCAGCATTTTGTGTAAGCTCAGAAAGTGGCCAAGACAACAATCCCAACAGCACTTACAAAGATCATTTTGCCATGTCATACTACCTGTGGTTGGAAGGAATTCCTTTCTCTGCTATAGAATTTGTCAAAGAAATATTTAAAATAATTCGTAAAAAGTTTATGATCAGAGATGAAGAAGCAATCATACTGACTTACCTGAAATCAGTAATATTTTCAGTCACTCTGTGAACTAAATCTATGATTAAAAGCTTTATTTTGGTTGCCGAAGAAGTGCATTCTAAAATAATTATTTTAAAGACTAATCATAACAAAGATGGAACATTCAGTCTTGGTCTTATAAAAGCAATTGCTGTATTATAAACTGTTAAGGATAGTTAAAAATACCAGTTAGTTGTTAATCACTTTATAAATAATCAAAATTTTAATAAGTTTACAATTATGTTTATAGTCATTCTAAGCACGAATTTAATTAATTATAAAAAATATGCCTAGCTTATTCTTCTGTACAAGTTTTCAAAATTAAACCTAAAACACATAAGTAAAACAGATATTGATTTTATTCAGATATACACTTCAGAGACTTGCAAAATATGGCATTCAAAACGTTTAAGCTTACAATAGTAGAAGAACTGCCCCTCCCTGGTAAGAATGCTTAGAATAGCCAAAGAAAAAGATAAAATGGGGCATTACAATTCTACCTTGGCTATGATAAAAGTACTCCAACTGTGTGTACTTTTTGTTCGATCACCCTACTTGACCTGATCTAATTGAGATCATTCTCTAAGTTCTCTTCTACAAAAAAAAATCTCAAACATGGTTGTGGTAACCAAAGATCTATGCTACTCTGTATGACAGCGAAAGACCTACAATTGTAGATCTTAGTGAGACTATGGAGACCAGAAAAGCCTGGGATATTCTGACTATGTAATTATGTAATGGGTCCCTATAATTTTTTTTTCATTTATTCGCCCCTCCTTGGGAAACAGCTTTATTTACAAAACAAGTCTAAAGAACATGAAATGACAAACATAGGGAAGTACAGAGCTAGCTTTGTGGACCCACATTTAAAGTCCAGACACCAAACAAAGGGCCTATAGAAGCCAGCTATGGGAAAGGGCCCTAAAATTTGAATTCCTTGTATTTCTTGCTGCCCCCACGACTGTCCTGGGGTTGAGCTTTCCGTTTCTTTTGCTTCTGTTTCGAAGCATGCTCAGTCACCATGTAGCTGAAGTCTTCTTCCTCTACTTGTGCCTGCTGCTCTCTCACGTGTTCCTCATACTTCTGGGTCATGGACATGGGTTCCAGCTCCAGTTCCTCAGGTGCCAGCGCTAATTCCACACCTTGCAGATCAGGGGCTGGTCCCTTCCGACTCATAACCGTGGACATGTCATAAATGTGGGTTGATCCCATCATGGCTCCCCCAACAGTGGCTGTTCTCTACTCTGGCAATACACTGAATAGCTGAGGTGTCTCACTGCCATCCATCGCCTCCTCAAACTTCTTCTTCCTTAGCTCAAAGAGCTCGGGGGTCTCCATCCCAGCTGGCACCGACGAGAATCCTCCAGGAGTGATGAGGCCACTGTCTGCAGGTGTGATAAAGCCAGTTTCATCTGGTTTTTCTTCATCACTTTCTTCCACTTCCTCTTCTTCTGAGGATTCTTCATCAATTGGTTCCAGTTCTCCCCAAGGAGTCTGATGAATCACTTCTTCTTCTTCAGTTTTGGTCTGAAACTCAGCAGCATTGGTTCCAAACACATCCTCATAATGTGGCTTCCCAGTCTCATCTACTGGGGGTTTGCCCCATCCACCAGCATGGTATCCAAAGGAAAAGCTCTCAGGAATAGGTGAATTCAACCCAGGGATTTTCAGGTTCGGGTAGAATGGGTGTGGCCCATATCGCTGCATGGCAATCAGCCACAGGGGAGGGCCTTTGTGGGCATTAGGTCCTACTGGCATCCCTAAGGAAATCCTTAGTTCATCAGATGGATCTCCAGGTTTCTTCTGCTTTAGTCGTGTCTCAAACTCCTTCCCCTCATAATACAGGTCCCCATGAATGGTCAGCTTTGGCTTGGTCTGCCACTTGAAGAAAGCGTCCTGCAATTTCTGGTAGTCAATGACAATCTTCCCCATCTTGGGCTGAACCTTCTCTCTCATTTTTGATTTTATGGTCTTTTGTTCTTCCTTCTCCTGAAGGGCCTCGTGCATCTCCTGAATGCCTGTGCGCTTGATGAAGTCTGGCAGCTCGAAGCGGGGCTTCTCAATGCCGCGTTTGCCTTGCAGGTACTTGCGCTTAAAACACCAGTGGCGTGGCACAGGAACAGAGTTCCGTGTGGCCTTGAGGTGAACCAAGAGCTTAGGATCCTGAGCTGTCACATCATGCATCTCTACAACATCAGGCCGAGCCACCAGCTGCTTGAGTTCCTCCGCCATGGTAAAGCGATTCATTTGATGCAACTTCTTCTTGGACAGCTTAGGGGCTTCTGGCTTCTTTTCCTGCTCATCGTCAGTGCTGTCATCTTCACTGTCCTTGTGCTCCTCCTCAAAGCCCTTCTTCTTAGGGACTGCAGAGTTCGCCAGCTTGTCAAGTTTTTCTGGCTCCTTTTCTTTTTCCTTCTTCACATCATCAGTGAGCTTGAAATCCTCAAAAATCCTCTTGAAAAAGATGAAGTTGGGCTCATAGATTTCAGGCTCTTCAGTCACATATTCAATCTCAACATCAGCAGCAGGGGAGTCAGAGCCTCGAGACCGAATTGACTCCTTCTCTCGATCTCCAGAGCTCTCTGAAGATGCTGCCCAAACCCGCAGGAGCTTTTTCTTCTTCTTTCGGTTCCAACGCTTTCGGTTTTTCTCTTTTTTGGATATGGACACAGTGTCCTCCTCAGTCTCTCATGCTGACTGTCCCAGAGATGAACCAGGGTCTGTCTCAATTTCTTCTTCCTCCTGCTGAGAGTTCATCTCTTCCTGGCGGCTCTCCTTCAGCTGCAAAATCTTTCCCAAAGCCTGGGGGATCTAGGGGCCCACAGAGGGATCATCCATCTCTCTGTTCTCATCTCCAGGGGGTGGTGGGGGACTCTGAGGGCGAGAACAGGTGCCCCCATGGGCAGAACAATGGGAGTGGGAACCACAGCGCCTACTGGAGCAGCTATTCGAGGCCTCAGAGGCGTCCAAACACCCACCTGGCCCATATCTTGAGGAGGCCGAGGGACGGCAGTACCCATCTTGGCCATCTCCTGCTGTCATTCTTGCTCCAGTAACACAGCCGCCTGTTTGGCAAGTTCCTCTTCCTGAATCAGCAAAGCTGCCTGCTGCTGTGCCAGCTTTAACCGTTCCTCTTCTGATAATGCCACAGGCTCACCAACTCAGAGAGCAGGTGGGGGCCCCAGATTTGGTGGGGGAGCCATAGGAAAGCCAAGGTCCAGGCCTGGTGGAGGTGGAGGAGGTGGTGGAGGAGGCTGCAACTCGGGGGTCCCATAGATGGTGGTGGCATAGGAATCCCAGACAGATGTATAATTCCCTGTTGATGTCCCTACCAGGCAAAGTCATGTGGTCACTGACTGTTGGTCAATGACTATTTTCTGTCTGTAACTTTTTTGGGTGCCACCACTACACCTCCATAATAAGAACAGCTATGGGTTTCTTTCTACAGTTTATTGGTTGTGTGTTTTTCATCTTTGAGCACACTTAGAGTTAGGGATAATTAAGAAAATAATTGATTTCTGATTCATAGAAATAACAAAATATTCTTTGCTGACACAGAAAATTAATAACATTTTCAGTTACAAAGACTACTAATTTCATATTTCAGAACAAATCAAAACTACATAAACTGCCCCTGAAGAATATACATGAAGACTAATTTCTAGATTTTGTTTATTGTTAAATCAAGACCAGGCTGTTTTGAGACATAATCCCTTTCAATAGTTGACTTTTTAAATGTACTCTGACCAGTTAAAGTTCAAACTGCTTCTGTTATTTTTAAGTCATGAAATTAAATGTCATTTTTCCTGGTAAAAATTTACATAAAAGGCCCAGCATTTATACTTTCCAGTCATTTTGAACTTGCTAGTCTGAAGATAACTGAGACTTCATGTGTTATGAGAATGATCTGAGCTCAAAAATTTAACACATAATTGCACAGAGTTATGGTAAATGAAAAACAGCAGCGATGTAGAGGAGAGGAGAGAAGGAGGAATGAGTATTTATGATTGAGAGTATGTACAATTTAGAGATGATGTTATGCAGAATGTGAGTATATCTGTGCTGAATGAGAAATGAAGAAGCCTAAAGATATGATGAGTAATGTGTAAAAGAGTGAATGAATGTGAGATTGAGTGAAAAGGGAGTGAAGAAATTAGGTAAAAAAGCACATATCTGTGAGTGAATGACAGATAAGGATGTATAAAAGAGGTCTTGCAACATATAGGAACTGTGAAAAAAGCAGTATGAGAATGTGTGCGAACAATATGAAAAGTTATATGATGAGAGAGCTATGTATTTGATATTAGTAGTTATGGTTATATGGAAATTTGTAACTGTGTGAGGCAAGGAAGATGAAACTATAAATAATAGATGTAGAATAAAAATGTATGTATAAGAAGGATGTAAAGATATGTAAGAATAGATGCAAACATGCATAAGATTTTATGGCTGTATTATGTAAAGTAAAATATGTAGTTGTATTTATAGAATGAAGTTATGTGAAGATATATAGCTGAATGGAGACAGAGCCAGAGACCATTTTTTTTAAGAAGAAAAAAAGAAAGTTACCATCAAAAGGTTTATTTATATTTTACCAGTAAATTAAATATTTATTCTTAATTACCCTCAGATAAATTTTTTTTATATCTACTCTGTACCATTACTTTTGTTACTATGAATCAGATGTAAAAGCTGTTATCTCATCATTTCATTAATCAAATAAGTTTGAAAGTAACTTTTGACTATTTCTTATTTCAAGTAACTTTCTTTACAATAATTGCATCATTAACCAACCACCTATATCTGATGGTAAAAAAGCTGGATATAAAAAGATGTAGGTTTCTACAAGAATTATACTTTAAAAAGGTGTATGTTCATGAAGATAGGAAAACATAATTTTTGAAAATCTAAAAAAGATTTTAATTTCAATACACAATATAAAGTATCTAAATGCAAGTTATCTACATCTAAGGACTACTTGAGTAGTGAGTGTCTTTAAAGATATTTTGAGATATATGGCTATTAGGATGAAGATATAATAATAATGACATAAGATATATAAATGTGTTTTAGATTTCTCAAACTTCAAAACTTCAAAGTTTCAATATTAATAAATAAAGTTTGATAAGTAATTAATTTAGCCACGGTAGATATTGACTACTATTATCATAATCACCAGCTAGGATTTTTAAATTTCTTTTTGTGTTTTCCTAAATATATACATTTCTAATTATACTAAAACATTCACCTAATGTATATAAGCCCAGATTCAAAACTGTTAATGCTTTTAACCAAAGACATTATAGGTTCACACATTTATACTGACTCAAAGGTATGAGCCTATACCTATTTCTATCATGTAAGTTTCAATAAAGGCTACAAACAATAATAATGCTAACATGTCAAATACTCTTACTAATTTCAAGTTTCATATAAGCTTTGGAGGACTGACTTGAATGCACTTCTCATGGGTCAGAAGAGACACACTCTAGATAAGTATTGCCAATCAAAAACCTATTTCTCTTACTGCCTGTTCTTTAGAAGGATGGAACATATTTCCTTTACTTTGACTTTGGTATATTCCTCTTCCATGTATAAAGACCATAGACTGAAAAGTTTTAAATATATACTTAAATATTTTTTTCATAAAATTTCTTAAACGTAATTACTACCCTTAATATTAATGTTCCATTATATTTCTAATCAAATAAAATCCAGGGAAATGATGTCTGTAAGTTTTTATCCCCAGATGGCCTTATAGAATCTAGATAGATATTGAAGCAGTCTGTTCTCTCACAACATGGTCAGCATTCCAGCTCTTCTTTCCCCATGGGACAGCCTAATTTCAACAAAAGGTAGATGATTACATCACTCATTTTCACTCATTCAACCAAACAGCTGAAATGTTAAGTTCCACATCCAGGGCATTTGATTGAGAATGTTGTGATTGATCAAGACAGTAAAGTCACTTCTCCCTCTCTATTTTTTTCTGTAATTACTCTGTCTTTATGCAGGTACTTCTATCTTCGTTATTGATATGTGCTGCTTAGAAACAATTATGAAGTAATGTTCCAGATCCACTTATGTTTCAGCATAAAATTTGGAATTTTTAAGAAATAAAAATGGTGTTTAAGGTCTCTATGTTAATGGAAAAGATGGAGATGCTCTTGTTCATCATGAGACTTTTAGTTTCCTAAATTGTATGACATTTACAAAATTCTGGCCTGTCTTCCACTTATGAGGCGACATGTATTGTTCTTTTTCATGAGATCCATAGAAAAATGAAAAATCATAAAAGGGATCTTTGTTTTTGAATTTTGACAAAGGAATTGATAAAATTCTCTCCCATAAATTGACTATCACTATAGAAAAACAACTCTGAGACCCTGTCTAGGGGTAAGGTGAGCAGGTTTCAGTGGCTGATTCCCCACATAGAGAGTTGTGTTACAGGAACAGGATCAGTTTGCGGTGCTTGATTCCTGAATCTACTTGGTAGATAGGACTGGGGTTTGGCTATTAGGGGCTCCTCCAGCCACACCTAGAGGGAACCTTGCACAACCAGTCCCAACTGCAGGACAAACTTCATCATCAGAGAAGGACCGAGGCCTTGAAATTCAGACCCCTGCCAGAAGTAGAATCAGAGATTGACCAGACACCTTGATCAGAGGAGACAGAGAACACACAAGCCCTCCTGCCAGAACTGACTAGGAGCAGCCTAATCGTGAACCACTGAAGCCATGGGCAGACACCAGTGCAAAAATACATATAATAACATAAATAACAACAAGGCAACTTCAGAAGAAACTGGTGGTCCTACAACTACAAGACCTAAGCAGAGCAATGAAAAGCAGAAGGAAATAACACCAAAAACATCCTTATGAAGGTTATTAAAGACTTCAAAGATGATATAAAAGATTTCCTTAAAGAAATAGAAGAAAATACAAACAAAAAATTGGAATACATGAACAAATTCTTGAAAGAAAAACAAGAAAAGGTAAACCAAAAAGTGCAAAAAAAAAAATTTCAGGAACTAAAAGCTGAAGTAGAAGCAATAAAAAAGGCACAAAATGAGGCAAAGAAGGAAATAGAAAACCTGAAGAAAAAAGCTGGAACCACAGATACAAGCATAACAAACAGAGTTCAAGAGATGGAAGATAGAATCTCTGAAGTGGAAGACTCAGTATTCAAATAGATATATCAGTCAAAGAAAATAGTAAAACTAAAAATGCCATACCTCAAAATGTTCAGAAAATCTGGGACACCATGAAAAGACCTAATCTGAGAATAATAGGAATAAAAGAAGGAGAAGAATACCAGCTCAAGGCACAGATAATGTTTCAAATAAAATCATAGAAGAAAACTTTGCTAACTTGAAGAAGGAAATGCCTATAAAGATACAAGAAGCTTACAGAACACCAAATAGATATGACCCCCCAAAAAAGTCAGTATGCCACATTATAATCAAGCCACAAAACATACAGAAGAAAGAAAAATTTTAAGAGCTGCTAAATAAAAGGGCCAAGTTACATATAAAGGCAGATCCATCAGAATAACACCTGACTATTCAATGGAAATGATGAAAGCTAGAAGGGCTTGGTCAGAAGCTATACAGACATTAAAAGAGCATGGCTGCCAACCTAGAATACAATACCCAGCAAAATTATCAATCACCATAGATGGAGTAAACAAGATATTTCATGACAAAGTCAGACTGAAACAATACCTATCTACCAATCCAGTCCTACAGAAAGCATTAAAGGGAAATCTTCAACCTAAGGATCCCAGATACACCTATGAAACCACAAGCAATCAATAATTCCAGAGAAGAAGAGCAAAGAGAAAGGAAATACATATAAGCTATCATGAAAAATAGCAGGAAATATCAATCAGTGGTCACTAATATCCCTTAATATCAATGGACTCAACTCACATATAAAAAGAAACACTCTAACAAGATGGATACAACAACAGAAGCCTTCCTTCTGTTGCCTACAAAAAACACACATTAACTTTAAAGACAGTCAAAGCTTCAGAGTAAAGGGTTGGGAAAAGATTTTCCAGTCAAATGGTCCTAAGAAACAAGCTGGGGTTGTCATCCTAATATCTAACAAAATAGACTTTAAGCTAAAAGCAATTAAAGGGACCAGGATGTTTATAACTTATTCAAAACAGAAAAAAATAGTCAAGAGGAGATTTCAATACTGAATATTTATGCCCCTAATATAAGGGTACTTGCCTATGTAAAAGATACACTGCTAAAGTTAGAATCCCACATAAATTCTTACACCCTAATAGTGAGAGACTTCAATACCCCACATTCAACCCTGGATAGGTCAACCAGACAGAGACTCAACAGAGAATTAAGGAGTCTAATAGAAGTTATGATGCAAATGGATTTAATAAATATTTACAGAAGCTTCCACCCAAATGCAAAGGAATATACATATTTCTCAGCTCCTCATGGAACTTTCTCTAAAATTGACGACATAATTGGTCATAAAGCAAATATCAACAGATACAAAAAAAATGGAAGTAACTCCTTGTATCATATCGGACCACCAGACCCTAAAGATAGAGTTCAACAACATCAAAAATCACAGAAAGCCTCCCAACTCACAGAAATTAAAAATCACTCAGCTGAACCAACTCTGGGTCAACAAAGAAAATAAAGAAAGAAATCATAGTCTTCATAGAATTTCATGAATATGAATCCACAACATATCCAAACTTGTGGGACACAATGAAAGCTGCCTTAAGAGGAAAATTCAAGCACAAGATGCGTATATAAAAAGCCTTGGGGAATTCCACACAAGAGAACTAACAGTGCAGCTGAAAACCTTAGAACAATCACAAGCAATCTCACCTAGAATATGCAGACAGCAAGAAACACTCAAACTTAGAGCTGAAATCAATACAATTGAAACAAAAAGAACAGTACAAAGAATCAATGAATAAAAGAGTTAGTTCTTTGAGAAAGCGACCAAGATAGATACACCCTTATCCAAACTAACAAAAAACAAGAGAAAGAGTGTTGAAATCAACAAAATCTGAAATCAAAAGGGGGGCATAACAACAGACCCCCAGAAAATCCAGAGAATTATCAGGTCATACTTTGAAAATCTATACTCCACAAAAATGGCGAAGCTAGAAGAAATGGACAGCTTTTTTGACAGGTGCCATTTACCAAAATTAAATCAAGATCAGATTAAATACTTAAACAGACCTACAACCCTAAAGGAAATTGAAACTGTTATTAAAAGTCTCACAAGTAAAGAAAGCCCAAGTCCTGATGGTTTCAGTGCAGAAATCTACCAGACATTCAAAGAAGAAATACTTCCAATACTCCTCCAACTGTTTCTTACAGTAGAAACTGAAGGAATATTGCCACACTCTTTTTAGGAGGCCACAGTTACCCTAATACCCAATCCACTCAGAGAATTATAGCCTAATTTCCTTCATGAATATTGAGACAAAAATTCTTGACAAAATACTGGCAAAACATATACAACAACATTACAGCATGTGCTGAAAAAGTTCCAAAGCAAGGGGAAGACTCTCCTATTTTTGGAGGGAGTAGGCTTGTTCAGACATTCTGGAGTGGAGTAAGGCAGTTTCTTAGAAAACCGGGAATCAATCACACCAAGGATCCAGCAATACCACTACTGGGCATATACCCTAAAAATGCACATTTGCATTCCAAAGGCATTAGCTCAACTCTGTTCATTACAGTGTTATTTGTAATAGCAAGAACCTGGGAATCAACCTACATGTCCCTCAACTTAAAAATTAATTAACAAACTGTGGCACATCTATATATTGGAGTACTACATAGGAGTAAGAAAAAAATGATATCCTAAAATTTTCAGGCAAATGAATGGATTTGGGGAATATTCTCCTGAGCAAGGTATCACAAACCCAGAATGATAATCAGGGGATGTACTCACTCATTAGTGAACTTTAAGCAAAAAGCAAAGCATGTCCAAGCTGCAAACCACAACCACTGAACAGCTTGGGATCTGAAGCACCATGGACTGACACCTTTGAGCTCATTTCCTTCATAAGAACAGTTGACCCAGTCTTGATGTTGGAATGAGGAAAGAGAATTTGCCTGGAGTGGATGCTGACCTAACCCACCTTGAGACCTTGGGATTTCCTCCCCTTCTTGGGGAGGAGATAAGGACATGGGGAGGAAATAGAGTTACTGGGATGGACAGGAGGAGGAAGGGAGTTTGAACAAGGGGACAGATGAATAAAAAATGAGACTTTATTTATAATAAAAAAGAAAAAAATTATGAAGGTAATAAAACCCTTTCAATAAAATATATTAAAAATCTTCCTTAAAGAAACAGAAGAAAAGACAAACAAAAAATTAAAAAATTAAAGAGATCAACAAAACTTTAAAGAAAATGAAGAAAACCAAGAAAAAGCAAACAAACATTTGAATAAAACAGTTCAAAATATCAAAATTAAAATAGAAGCAATAAAGAAGACACAAATCAAGAGAATTCTGAAAATTAAAAAAAAATATGTAGAAAGAAACAGGAAATCCAAATTAAAACATAACCAAGAAATGTAAGATATGGATTAGAAATTTTGGGCACTGAAGGTTTGAAAGATGAAAAAAAAAATACATCAGTCAAGTGAAACACTAAAGTGATAACATGAAACACTTTTGAAATCTGAAACACCATGAAAGGACTAAACCTAAGTATAATAAGAATTTAAAAATTATCAGTTCAGAGGAACAGAATTATATTCAACAAAATCATAGAAAAATCTATTCCAACCTAAAGAAAAAATTGCCTATAAAGATACAAGATGCTTACAGAACACAAAATTAAGTAGAATTTCCAAAAAGTCTGCTCACCACATAATCATCAAGCTGCTAAAGCTACAGAATAAAGATAATATTTAGAGTTGCAAAAAAGGGCCAAGTCACCTATAAAGTCATACTCATCAGAGAAACACCAGACTGTTCAATGTAATCATTGAAAGCCAAGAGGTCCTGGTAATTTTATACAGACCCTAAGAGACCATGGCTGCCATTTTAGACAACCATATCAAGAAAAACTCTAAATTACCATAGATAAAATAAAGAAGATATTTTCCAAATATAGTCATATTTAAACAATGTCTATCTACAAATTTAGCCCTACAGAAAACACTAAAAGAAATACTTTAATATAGGAAAAGTAGATACACACACAAATCCATAATTAATAGATAATACCACAAAAAAAAGCTCCCAAGAAAAGAAACACACTACTACCAAAAATAACAGAAATGAACAATCAATAGTCATTAATATCTTAATGTCATTAGGCTAAATTTACATAAAAGAAGACACAGACTGATGCAATGAATAAAATTAGAATCTATCGATCTGATGCATACAAGAGACACACTTCAACTTTCAAGACAGATATTGGATCAGAGTAAAGGTTTGGGAAAAGATTTTTCAATCAAATTGACTCAAGAAACAAGTTGGTGTAGCTATCCTAATATCTAACAAAATAGGTGTCAAACTAAGATTATTAAAATGAAATAAGGATGGATATTACTTAATTACCTTATAAAAGTCAATAAAGAAGAATTCTTAATCCTTAACATGTATACCCATGTTCCAAGGAACCCACATATGTAAAAGAAACATTACAAAGCTTAAATTTCACATCAAAAATTATACATTATTAGTGGGAAACTTTAATGCCAAACTCGTAGCAGTGAATAGTTCTACCAGATATAAAGTTAACAGACAAATAAGGGATACACATATGTTTTGACTCAAATAGACTTATTAGATAAATATAGTACTTTCCAAAAACACAAAGAAATACACCTTTTTAACATCCCAAGGAATTTTCCCTAAAATTAAACACATACTTAGCCATAAATCAAATATAAATATATACAAAATAATAAAAATAACCAACTGTATTATATGAGACCACCATGAAATAAAGTTAGCATTCAACAACAACACAAACCACAGAAAGTCTACAACTGATGAAAACTAAATTTCTCCCAGTTGAAC